>PISX010002194.1:0-107282 GCA_004024625.1 Mellivora capensis | reverse complement strand
GTGCTGGAGACGTGTGGACAGTTCCGCATTTGCCAGGGACTGTGCTCAGTGCTTTCCATGTTTTCGTTTGGCTGCCTCTCCACCCCTAGGAGGTAGGTGTGGGGGCGCCCCTGGACAGAGAGGGAAACAGAGGCTCAGGGAGGGTCACTGCCACCCCCAGAGCTCACTCCTAGCCAATGGCACCAGTGGCCCTTCGATCCCAGAGCTCATGCTCTAAACTTAACCTGAAAAATCTGTTGGGTGAGTTTTTTGAAATGGAATTGCTGGGTCTGTTTAAAATCCTGATAGACGCTTCCGACCGGTCATGAGAGGGGCCCGGCTTGCCCCACCGTGTGTGCGATGCTCGGTGGGCACTCTGCCAGCACAGTGTCTGCAGTTTGGTTCTTATAAAAGCGTATCCTAGGGGGCGCCCGGGGGCTCCGTCAGTCAGGCCTCTGACCCTTGATTTTGGCTCAGGTTGTTGGGCTCTGCACTCGGCGTGGAGTCGGGGTGACTTTCTGCCGGTCCACCTGCCCGACCTGCTTGTGTGCACGCGCGTGCGCTCTCTCTCTCTCTCTGTCACTGTCTCTCTCGAGGAAATAATTTTTTTTAAAAGCCTATCTTGAATTTATTTATGACTAAATTCAGCACGTTTTCCTTCTCCAATCCTGAGTTCATCTTCCAGGCAAAATGTCGACTAGCAGACATGCAGGGTCCTTCGCGTAACGCACAGAAACAGAACTGCGTTGTTGGGAGTCGGACACACACAGTGAACATGTACCAACGATAGCAAGTCTGTGGTCCGCAGGACGTGCAGGCCTCTGGGGGCCCGTCGTGCTCGGTGCTCCAGCTGCCGTGTACCAGGGTCCTTGCTTCTCTGTTATCCGTGACTACTAAGTCTTAGGACCTTTTGCATTATGTTTTATAATTTAAAATCATTTTGGGGGGCACCTGGGTGGCTCAGTGAGTTAAGCCTCTGCCTTCGGTCATGGTCTCAGGGTCCTGGGATCGAGCCCCGCATCGGGCTCTCTGCTCGGCGGGGAGCCTGCTTCCTCCTCTCTCTCTGCCTGCCTCTCTGCCTACTGTGATCTCTCTCTGTCAAATAAATAAATAAAATCTTAAAAAAATAATAATAATTTTTTTTAATAATAAATTTTTTTGATGAGCAGTGTCTTTAGCCAAAAACTTCAAATTGAGTTACTTTTATTTTCCACCTTTTAAAAAACTGAATGCACCTTTTTTAGATTTTTTTTTTTTTTTAAGATTTTATTTATTTATTTGACAGAGATCACAAGTAGTCAGAGAGGCAGGCAGAGAGAGAGGAGGAAGCAGGCTCCCCACTGAGCAGAGAGCCTGATGTGGGGCTCGATCCCAGGACTCTGGGATCATGACCTGAGCCGAAAGCAGAGACTTTAACCCACTGAGCCACCCAGGCGCCCCTGAATGCACCTTTTAAAGAGAATTTACTTAAGCCTTTGTAGCACCACCAGAAACAGCAGGGTCTGGGGTGAGCAGAAGCCGGAGTTCTGCCCCTTGGTGGTGGAGATACTCTTGCTGACGGCAGCCCAGCAGCATCCCCGAGGGCTGACCCTGCCAGGCACCGCTCTGCCCACTTCACGTGCGTTCGCTCGCTTATGTCACCAGTGGCCCGAGGGTCAGTGCTCTTGTTACTTACAACCTCCTCAGAGTTGATAGATGGAAACAAGAAGGTTCGAGCCCCTTGTCCGGGCTCCAGCTGGCGGCCCCACACTGTGCCGGACATCTCCGGCCCGGGCCTGCGGGCTGGAAGGTGAGGTGTGTGGGCGCGAAGATGAGATGAGTGCGCGTATGTCTCCGGCGCAGGCAGCCCCGCACCTTCTTGACCGGTTCTCCTGCCCCAGAAGGGCTCTTCCCCTCGCTCTGTTCCAGTCCTCGCTGGGCTTGTGCTCCATGTCCCTGGGTGGCTGCTTCCCAGAGGCCCCTCTGTTTTACTGTCCACTCGGGCTGCGGGGACCCTCAGGATGGCTCCGCGGGCAAGCGAGAGCACGAACGGGGCCCGCAGGGAGCGAGACGTCCGGGTCGTTCCTGTGTGCTCGTGTTTCTCTGTTCGCTGCGTGGGCTGTTTCAGCGGGGAAGTGACTGCCTGTGACGTGGGCCCTCGAAAACAAAGCTCTGAGAGAGGACATGCCAGGCCGTCTCGAGTCCCGCAGCCCGTCCGCGGGGAGCCACATTCGGGGAGGGGGGCAGTGGAGTAACCGCTTTCCTACTCAGATGCCCTGACGTGAGAAAACCCCCTCCACGTACGTTGAAACGTTGCTCGCCGTATGGACTGTCTTCTGCCCTTCTGCACTGAGCGGTGTGTACGTCCAGGAGACGCTTCTTTATCAGTGCGTGGGGGATGCAGCGCACCTCTGTTGAGCGAGCGTTTGTGTCCCTGGCATCGTTCTAACCATCTGATGCATGAGCTCTGGGCCTGGCTCCCAGGTCCTTTCATTCTGCCCTTTCTGCAGCTGAGCCTCTGAGGGCACAGAAGGGCCAACTAACTTGTGTGGTCATCTAGCTAGCCACTTAGTGGAATGTTCTTTCTTTCTCCTTGTGAGACTGCAAGTCCTTGGTGCCCAGGGCCACGACCGGTGGCTCACCTCCATTAGCACAGCTCGGCAGAAAGGTGCTAGCACTTGCCGAGTGAAGAGACGCCAGCCGGGGTGTGTGGCGGCCGTCTTCTGCTTAAGGGAGGCGTTTGGGCGTCGGCTGTGCTGTCTGGCCAGACTCGTCGGCTTATAAGAAGTTACGTGTTGGATGCTGATTTCCATTATGGCTCGTCAGATCACTTAGAGTTGCGCTGTAGGGTGCCATGTGTCTGTAACTTGCTGACATTGGTTGTTGCGGCCAGAGTGAGGCCAGCAGCACGACTAACAGGTGTTACTCTCCAGGTTACAGGTTTGCCTTGAATATGGCATGTTGTTGAATTCGTTTCTTACATATTTGGTCTAAAAATGCAACAGCTCTTTGCTTTTAATGTAAAGAACTTCCCATGGGTTTAAGGAAGAAGAATGAAGGCGGCGGGTGGCGCCGGGGGGCTGTTGTGGTTGCTCACGGTCATGGAACTGTTTCTGCAGGGGGGAAGGGAAGCGGCATCTTTGACGAATCCACGCCTGTGCACACTCGACAGCGTCTGAACCCACCTGGCGGGAAGACCAGTGACATTTTTGGGTCCCCGGTTGCTGCCACGTCTCCTCTGGCACACCCAAACAAACCCAAGGTATGGGCTGCATTCGGCTAGCAGACATGGAAGTAAGAGAGACAAAAACGGAGCCAAGGACTCCTTGGTACGGCTGCGAGGTGGCTGCAGTGCGTTACCAGGAAGAGGTGGAGTGGGTGACGTGGTTCTGAGCGTGGGCCTTAGTCATGGGCTTTCACGGCTCCCCTGAGTCAGCGCAGACACCCACTCCGGTGTCACCATGGAGGAAGCCTGGGGGCGCTGGCCTCAGCGTGCCGGTGGAGGCGACTGCCCCCTGCCCACGGGCTGCTGCTCTCCTCTGCCCCGAGGGCCGTGCGGCTCTTCATAGAATGGACCATCTCCTAAGGTTTCTGTATTTTTAGTCGTCATCAGTAAGTACGGTAACTGCATTGGATTAAAATTCAGCCAGTATTTAGAGTTTTGGGGTTCGTGATAATACTTCTGAACGTCTGCCTGGTGGCTTGGAGCAGAGTCGCATCCCCGGGGGCTGCTGCGGAGGGAGTTTTCCCGTTATGAGGGTGCTCAGCCAGAAATGAAGAAGGGTAACGGAATGCTGGTGTTGCCGTTGTGCTGACCCGTAATAAAATCCTGGAGCTCGGCAATGAGAGTCCGTGGCTGCCATCACCAGAGACCGCCAGAAATGCGGGTCCTTACAGAACATCACAGCCCACCTTCAAATTCTGGTCAGAAAGTCAGGTCCACATCGGACCAGCTGCCGGGTGACAGGAAGTAGAGGACTGCACACAGCAGTCACTAGAGGGCACTCGGTAGTCCTGGCGACTGAGAAGAGGTTTAAGTGATCCCGTCCCCGTCAGAGCCTGGGCCACGCAGTTGGGTGTCTAGCTTTTCGTTTTGGCGCGGGCCATGATCTCAGGTTTGTGAGATCGAGCCCCGCATCAGGCCCTGCGCTCAGCCGGGGGTCTGCGTGGGATCCTCTGTCTGCTTCTCCTTCCCACCCCCCTAAAAAAGCGGGGGTAGGAATACAGTCCCTATCAAAGTGCCAACCGTAGTGTTTGGTTTGGTTTGGTTTTATACTTTTTTTTTCTCTTTTTTAAGTAGAAAGACTATCCTAAAATCCTTAGGGAATCGTGACTCGCCAGACATGTTAACAGTGAATAACAGAGTTGGAAAACTCACTTCCCAGTCTCAGAGCTCACTGCAAAATTCCAGTCCACGCAGTGTAGTGCTGGGAACATGACCTGAGCCAAAATCAAGAGTCGGACGCGTAACTGTCTGAGCCGCCCCCGGCCCCTAGGCACCCCTAAAGGACATTTTTAAATTGGATATTTGTGGGTAATCGAAATACTGAGACTGTGGTGGGAAGTGTGTGGCTGAGGTCTGGATGGTAGCGAGCTCTCGTCACTGCTGCGGGGGCGGGCTGCGGGGGCCTCGTGGCACTGCTCCCTCCACTTCACTCGTGGGTGAAACTCTCCACCATAGATGTAAACAAGCCCATTTGTGCCCTGAGTTTAATCATCCTTTTGAATGAGGGTAAAATGTATGAATCACCTACTGACCTGGGGTTTTGCCTTATTGCAGGACCACGTGTTCTTATGTGAAGGAGAAGACCCCAGATCGGGCCCTAAAGGTGAGCTGCTGTTTTCTGTGCCTTCCCCCGCGCGCTGTGCTGTGGGAGGGTTGCCGCCACGCCCCCAGAGGACGAGAGGGACTATTCCGTGCCTCTCCCAGGCCTGCTGACGGAAACAAGCAAGGTCCTGTTTGTTGCCAAGAGGATATGTAGTATTTGAAGAAGACCAGAGAAGTAGGCTGTTATTTTGGGTGAAAACTTCCCAACTGGTCACCACCAGCCTTTCTTCACTTGGCATTGGTGGTCAGCCTAGGCGCAACCAGGGACCCCTTCTAGAAGCTGATCTCAGGTAGTGAAGGGCAGGGATCTGGAGCCATGAATGAATTTGTGGCCAACGGTAGCTCAGGCAGCACTGATGCAGAAGTGGGGGGCAGAGGGAGAGCAGTAGAGGTGCCAGGTGAGAAGAGAGACCGTGAGGCCTGCACGCGGTGGGAGAGCTGACCCTGGGGCGTGGGGGGGGTCAGACTCTGAGCCCCGCCTCGCTGTCCTAGCTGGCTGTGCTGAGGGTCAGCACTCCCTCAATCCCTAACCCACACACTCGTTCATCTAAAAGACCGAGGAGTGTCAGCAAGCCTTGCCTCGCCTTGTTAGATCCCCAGTTGAGATGAGCTCCTTCTCTTCCTTGTCATGTTCAAGTTGAGAAGGTTTGTTACTGATTCTTGAGGTGGAAGAAAAGGGAGTGGGGTCCCTCAGGTGTGTAGGACAATCGGTTTGTTAGGCACTTACCAAGGAGTTTATAGTATGAAGCCCCAGCGTTGTCCCCAGTTCAGGAACGGTCTCTGCCAGTCAGTCTCCTTGGGATGAGGTGGGAGCCTGGCTCTGCGAGCTCCTCTTTTCCCATCCCGGTGTGGCCTCGTTGCCGGCTGCCCTGGGCCACAGACTGTAGGCGCAGCTTTGCCGGTTTGGCGCACGGGCGACCTGTAACGGGACGGCACGCCGACTTTGTCCCGCAGCCGCAACGAGCACGTCGGCCAGAGAAGAGGCGGGCGAGAAGGGAGGCCCCGGAGAAGCAGGCCGCGCCCCACAGCCGGTGCCCATGCCCACCGGTGACAGCCATGAGCCCAGGTTGGGCCCGCGGCCGCGCTCCCACAACAAAGTCCTCAACCCGCCTGGAGGCAAATCCAGTATCTCCTTCTACTAAGAGGAGCTGCTGCTTCACCTGTAGCCAGACGAGGACCCGAGAAATAGGATTTCAAATACTGTAGTTTCTTTTAGCCCAAAGGAGCCGGGTGGGGAGAGGGTCTGCTGTGCCCCTGAAGCCGCTGCTCGGCCCCCACCACTGTTGGGGAGCCGGGAGACCTCACCTCGCGGGCTGCCAAGACCTGGCCTGGTGGGGATAACACGGGACTCACTTGGAACTGCAGATGGGACAGTACTCTGCGAGGGGCGTGGGGCAGGTGGTGCCAGGCCACGGTGAGGCCTGGTGGGGTGGGGCTGGCCGACGGGGCCCGGGGATCACTAACACAGTAGCAGTTTCCGTTTAAAGCCTTGGCAAGAAAATAAGAAACGACCTGTGTGTTGGTGTAGGACAGAGGAGTGAGGCACAGGCCGAAACACTACTGCTGGGGGTCGGGGTCTCTGGCCCCTCAGTCCCCACCCCGTTCACCGTGGGACAGCTTCCGTCCCCGGGACAGCCTCTGCGGGCCCCGCTGCCTCCTTTCCGGTCAGCCCCAGTGTGTTGCTCGGCACGCTGCCTGAGCCACCTCGGCCGCTGGTCCGTGGCAGCTGTCAGCAAAAACCAAAAAGTCGCTCTCGCTCATACTTTACAGTACGATTCTGTGCTCTGATCTCTGAGGTGCTTCATTTCTGCCGTCTAAAGCCTTGGCCAGATCTTATGTAGGAACCTCTGCCTTTTACACCTAGGCTGGTTTTGCTGTGAGTTGTTCCCGCCTTTCCTCAGCGGCCTCCCTCGAGGCCCATGCCGGTGTCCGGGGCTGCAGCCAGCTCCCTCGTCGAGCCGCAGTTCTCCCCGTGGGCCCCCCACCCCCGCATCTGTCGAACGGTCCTCATGCACCCAGGCGGCGGGGTGACTGAGACCCTTCATGAGTCGTCACTCCTGTCGACAGTGGGAAGAAGAGGTGCTTCAGAACCTTGGGTTCTTCGGTTCGAATCTTTAACAATATCTGCAGAGCTTTTCTAAAATCCCAGCTTTACGTAAGTGACTGCTGACTCTGCCCTGTTTCCGACACCTTTCTAGGAAAAAGGCAGTTGGCTCAGGTACAACCAAGAGGAAGAAACTTTGCTTGCCTGCTCTTTATAAAGCTTTGCAGAACCTCTGGACCATACTCAGTTTCCAGAAGGAGCCTGGAGACCTTGGTCCAGAAAATTGACCAGTTTGACATTGAAGGCTCAACGGGCCGATTCCATGCTTGTTGGCAGAGAAAATGGGCTGGCCAGAGTGTGTCGGTCCCAGCAGGCAAAGTTTCTCCCCGTTGGACCCTACGGGGCAGCAGTCTCAGTCCTACACCTCACCGTGTTGGACCAACAGTTAACAAGAGGTCAGGCTTCGGGTGGGGGTACGTCCTGGTGTGAGTGCCCTGCAAGCTAACACCGGGTGCTGGAAATACTGCATCACGACGGAAACGGAGAAAAGCCACACTGCTGTGTTTCCACGCACCCACCGCGGCCTAGACGCTGAAGTGCCTGCGGGAGCTCCCTGCCGAGCTCCGCCTCTTAAACCGGGCACGCTGGGGGACCTGCACGTGGCTCTGTCAACCAAAGACCCTTTGTTTACCCCCTTCCAACTGCCCCGTTCACTCGGGAGGCTAGAAACTTTCCATGTGACTCTCTCAGGCACTTCCTGTCTCCACCCTTCAAATGGCCACTTAGAGGAAAGTTGTTTGGAATTCAGAGCATTTTTTCCCCCATTAGGAAATCTCATAAATGGTAGTTGGGGTTTAAGCCCAAACACACTAACTTTTGCTTAACAATGCAACATTCTCATGATCGAAATGAACTACCATTTATGACTATGTTTTTTGTGGTTTTTAATACGCAAGAAAATGATCTCTGGATGCCGAATTGGCTTGCAAGGAGCCCTGACATCGTACTGCCAGGCCCTGTGGCTGCGGCCCTGCCCTCGCTGTCCACCTAGTCCTGTCCACCAGCAGGGGTCGCGGGTGCGGACGGGGAGCGGTGGTGGGGATGGAGGCAGAGAACGACTGACTGTGGCAGGAGCCTCTGCGTGGTGCGGAGAGATGCCCTCCCTCCTCTCCCCAGCCTTCCCTCCCTGGGGCTGCAAAACTGGGTTTAGAGTGCCTGGTAGTCTGGTCATTGAGAGAAGCGGGAGAGGACTTTCTGCCCCTGTGAGCCCGATGGAAGTGGCCATTTATATTTGGAAAATGCTCTATACGTCGGGGACTGCCTGTGTTTGGAAATTTATTGACCTAGCATTCTGTTCTCAACCTCTAAGCTGCATTTTGAAATTATTAGTCTGTATTTTTATTAAGCCTTAAAACTTCTTTTATGTGCATTTGGTGCCAACTTTTTTCTAGAGCTATATCAAAAACAAGCCTGTACTCACACCACAATATAGTTTTGATAGGGGCATTTTGTTGTTTTTATAAGGCAGGATTGGGTATAACCGTTGAATTAAACTTAGCAATCATGTACTCGAGGTCTTTGTCAGTTCTTTGTGTGCGTGTCCACGTGTACTTTCCTCAACATCCGTTCTCCACGGGGCCTGAGCCCTGCTGCTCCCTTACAGCTTTTCTCTGAATGGGTTTGCCTTTTTTTTTTTTCCCCTCCATTTAGCCAGAGGATGCCCAAACTAATCTCCTTCTCAAAGATTACAGATTTAAGGTTTTTAAACTGGGAAACCAATGACTTAGCTTTGTGTAGAATGAGCAGGAATAAGCCAGTGTTCTTCACCATTTGTACGGGAACCGAAGGTATTGAACTTGCGTCTGAGTGGGCTCTGAAACTCTAGTAACAAGCCTGATAATGAGTAGATGGGGTGCTCAGCTTCTGGTTTGCCCGTAGGCTAAAATCCTGTACAGAAAGCACAGATTGAGGATCTTTTCCTCATATATTAGGTATTTTCGTATGTCCTAAAAGCAGACAGAATCTGTATGCGTTATGTGGATCTAAGATGATGAAACCGCTCAGACTACCTGCTTAGAGACACACACACCTGCCCCATAGGCTGCGCAGCATTCTTCCTGCTGGCCCAGGGCCAACACCGGAACAGCACGTCAGAGAGAAACTGATAGGGGCACGTGGGTGGTTAAGCTTCCAGCTTTTGATCTCGGCTTAGGTCTGGGATGGAGCCCCATGTCAGGTTCCATGCTCAGCAGGGAGTCTGCTGGACATTCCCTCCCCCTTCCCTCTGCTCACACGTGCACACTTTCTCTCATAAATTAATAATAATAAAAACCCAACCCAAACACCTGACCTACGCTACCTGACTCCGTCTTCATTTGTTATCTGAAAACATGTTTGAGTGCAGAGCCTGTCTCAGGCCCTGGGCCAGGCGACACTGGCAGCATCACAGCCCCGTTTGCAGGAGCTGCTCCAGCCGTAGGCCAGCTCAGGCCTGCAGAGTCCCAGCCCGTTTGCCTCCAAGGGCTAGGCAGTGGCCACCTCAGGTCCGAGAACAAGGTAGCCACACGTCGGCTGCAGTGAGGGAGGCGACTGAAAGGGTTGCCCGTTCGTGTCCTCTGCTTCCTCCAGAAATAGACTGGCTCTTGCAACAGCATAACTTGTTCCTGTTACTTTCCAAACCCGGTGAGGGGGTATATTCCTCCTGGGCGATCCAGCTCATTTCCTCCTTGATCCTTGTTATTCTTGGAGATCATGAATGAGAAATTCCTGTTTTATGTGTGACTACGAAGTGCCATCGAAATTCAGCATAGGAAGAACCGAGAGGGGTGTTACAGGGACCTAGATGACTCCAGCAAATTAAATTAGGCCTTTTTAAAGAAGTTTTTGTTTCGGTTCCAGTCAGTCAGCGGCGTCCAGTACAGGATTCCACATTCCATACGTTATCCAGCGCTCAGCTCAGCGAGTGCGCTTCTGGGAGCCCACGCCCCATCCGCTGATGGGCTACAGTGAAACCTTTGAGACCTGTGTTCTCGTCTGACATTTCAGGGCCTTGTAGTGAGAAGAAAGTTTGTATCTCCAATTACCGGACAAATCTGGAAGCAAGTCTATTTTTTAAAAAATATTATCACAGCATTTTAAAAAAAGATTTTATTTGACAGATCACAAGCAGGCAGAGGCAGGCAGAGAGAGAGGAGGAAGCAGGCTCCCCGCGGAGCAGAGAGCCCGACGCGGGGCTCGATCCCAGGACCCTGGGACCACGACCTGAGCCGAAGGCAGAGGCTTTAACCCACTGAGCCCCCCAGGCGCCCCGCCAGTCTCTCTTTAAAGCAAGATCTAACTTGGGCTGCCGGAGTTTTAAGTGCGCCCGCCGCACCCTTCAGTAAGCCTCGGGAATTACTGTGTCGTCTTGTTAAAATTTCCTTTTGTTTCAGCCAATTCGGAGTAAACACGCCCGATCACGCTAGCAACAAAAAGCAGGAACGCTGGGGAAGTCAGCCGGCCTCCCACGGTGGGGGCTGCTGCAGCACGGTTGGCTCTTCGGGGATCCGAAGGGGTCGTGTGTCTGAGCAAGGGCCCAAGGCCTGTCCGAAACCCTCGCGAGCTTTCTCTGCGACGCACCAGGGGACACCCGACAGGCCTGCTTGCCGGCTCCTCGTTCCCGGGCAAACCCAGTAGCCTGCACTGTGCGCTTCCCACGGACTGGCGCCGAGCCAGGCCCCTCAGGGTCAGCTCGTGCGGGCTCCTCCGGGCACGTCCGGGCCGCGGTCGGAGGGGCATCTGGGAGGGCCGAGTCACCCGGCGAGCACCCAGATGCGCACCACCTGCATCAGTGTCGCCCCTGACGGGGAGGGCGCGCACCCACCCCAGCACGCGTCGGGTCACAGGGTGTCACCGCGCGGGGGGCTCGCGTCAGGACGGCCCGACCCTGAAGCCTTTCGCGAGGCGCTGCTGTGCGGCCCCCGGCCGAGGCCGTCCTCGGGTGCCAGCGAAAGAACGCACGTCCGTCCCGAGCGACCCCGCATTCAGGCTTCCACGTCCTTCCAGCAAGGCCCAGGGGACCCTCGTGGCGAAGCAGGGGCGGGGCGGGGCGGGGCGGGCCGCAGAGGCCCAGGAGCGGCTGCGCGCGAGCGAACGCGCGGCCTGTCGAGACGCAAACAGCCCCTGCGGCCGGTGGCACGGGGGGGCGTGCGGGCGGGACGGGCGACCGCGACAGCCCCTGTGGCGTGGCGGCCGCGTCCCCGTGCTCCTGGGACACGCGCCAGGTCACCGGCGAGCTGGGCGGACCCGCGGAGGGGGGCGGGCGCCCGCGGGCGGCGCCGGCGATGCGCCGGACCGGAAGTGCCCGCGGCCCCGCTCGGCCGACCTTCCGTCTCTGGGGCGGCCTACCGCTACGTCACGGGCTGCGCGACCCCTAGCGGCGCGGCGGCGCGGGGCTCGGGCGGGACTTCCGGGCAGCGGCACTTCCGGCCGCTGACTGACGGGCGCAGCGTCGCCGGCGGCGGCAGCAGCAGCAGCAGCAGCAGCGGCGACGGCGGCAGCGGCGGCGGCGGCGGCGGCGCCCGAGCCCTGAGGCGACAGCGGCGGCGGCGGAGGCGACGGGCCGCGGCCTGCGGGCGGCGGGCGCGCCGGCGGACAGCGGGCCGCGATGATGGAGATCCAGATGGACGAGGGCGGCGGCGTGGTGGTGTACCAGGACGACTACTGCTCCGGCTCGGTGATGTCGGAGCGCGTGTCGGGCCTGGCGGGCTCCATCTACCGCGAGTTCGAGCGCCTCATCCACTGCTACGACGAGGAGGTGGTCAAGGAGCTCATGCCGCTCGTGGTCAACGTGCTGGAGAACCTGGACTCGGTGCTCAGCGAGAACCAGGAGCACGAGGTGGAGCTGGAGCTGCTGCGCGAGGACAACGAGCAGCTGCTCACCCAGTACGAGCGGGAGAAGGCGCTGCGCAAGCAGGCCGAGGAGGTGCGTGGGCCGGGCCGGCCGCCCGAGACCCTCCCCGCCCCGCCCCGCCCCGCCCCGCCCCGCCCCGGCGGCCGCGCCCGGGGGCCTCGGAGCCCCCCGCCGCTGCTCGCCGCTCCGGCCGCGGACCCCCCGACCGCCACCGCCCCACCCACTGCACCCGGAGCTCCCGGCCGGCGCCCGCACGACGCTGCTCCGGCCCCGGAGCTCCCGGCCAGCCCCTCCCTGCTCCTCCCCGCCCCCGATTGCCCCCCGCAGCGCTGCTCCCGCCCTGGAGGCACACCCCCTCCCCCGCTCCACCTCGGAGCCCCCGATCGTCCCCCCAACGCCGCTCGGGCCAGGGAGCCCTCGGCCGCCCCGCGTGCCACCCCCACCCCACCCCACCCCACCCCACCCCGGCCTCTGGCAGCACCGGAACCCGCAGCCTCAGCGGCCAGGAACCTCCGACCAGGCCTGCCTCCCTCCCCCTCGCCCACCTCTCCTTCCAGACGTCCGTTCCTCGCGCGCGCGCGCCTGTTTGCGAACCCGCTTCCTTAGAGAGACTCCGTCCTGTGGGTGGCGGCTGCAGTTCTCAGTCCGGCTAGAGAAAGGGCATGTGACCTCCGTAGGGTCCTGCCCTGGAAGCGGTCTGTGTCACAAGGTCTTTCCGGGGTCCCTGGTTCAGTGTTTCCGAGGAACGGGACGTGGAGGAGTTTGGTGATTGATGGAACCACCTAAGGGGAGAGCCGTGGGGGGGCTGCTGCCGCAGCACCAGGGGAAGTGTCCCTGCCCTGTCGTCCCCAGGGGGGAGGGTTGTTAGCTTACGTGGTAAAGGCTGAGAAATTACACATGGAACTTGGGGATCCTTGACAGTGTTCCAGGATGGCTCTGCAGCCTGGAAGTCACCTCTTCGTGAACAGTTGGAAGAACCATGCCTTGTAGGAAACCAGTTTGCCTTTTCACCGTGAAATGTTTATCTCCCGGCGTGTGCCGGAACCAAGGACGCAGGCATGTGGGCTCCCACCCCTGCTCTGCCCCCTCTGACCTTGTCCACATCGCCTGCCCGCTCCGGATTTTGATTTTCCATCAAATGAATCAATTGCCCTGGGTGATCTCTAGGCTTCTCTGACCTCCCGTTATTCTAGGGATTAGGTGATAGTCTCTGGTTTATGAATACAGAGTTTCTTATTAAATGAGTCACGTTTCTTTTCAACTAATTAGGCTTAACACGTTTTTGACTTTAGTATTGAAATAGAAGATTGTTTCCAGGTCGGGCCTTTTTCTTGAATCAGAGTGGTTTTGTGCCAGTTTGGTTAAAAGCATGTTTATGAAAACTCAGTGTCTTCCGTCATTCCTACTTCTGGTCGTTATTTTGCTTCCGTCTGTCAAGAGGCTGTTTATTGATTGGGGTGTCAAGCTGTGAACTGGTTTAAAGTTCTCAACTTAGGGGGACGTAAGAGCTCATAGGATCGTGGGGTTCAGAGTGGCCTTGGCGTTTACTGGGGAAGGAAGTGGACCTGAGAAGTTGGGGGTGGGGAGGGGCTGGACCAAGGGTCACATGACCTGGAAGAGCCATAGCGCACCCAGTCTACCTTGGCTCCGGGCCCAGGCTCTTCTTTCTGTATCATGCTGTTGTGGGAGGTCAGAGAGCTGCACCCCCAGAACACTGGCTTCCTGGGGATTCCCCTTGCCCGGCCGTGGGGCTGGGGCTGGCTCCCCAGTACTGGGCAGTGCCCTCCACTTCTCTTGATTCCTCTCCGCAGCCACATAATGTCTAACTGATGATGTTTTGAGTAAGTTTGTTTTCTTCCTCTCGAACCTCTGTGGTCAGCACTGCGGATGAGAGGACCCTGAAGGGGGCGATCAGGACGAGCAGCCTTAAGGCTGTGCATCGTAACCGTCTAGCCTAGATGAGCTCAGCATGCGTGAGGCCCTACCCTGCCCTGCCCCGTGCAGCTCAAGTTCAGCCATGAGTGACCGTGCTGCTTCTGGCCTCCCGCTCGCACGCCCCCAGACTCAGAGCCGGAGGGTGTACGTGTGGTTGGCAGGGCAGGGTCTTTGAGGCTGAGACCCAGCCTTGCCCGGCTGCGAGGAGAAGCTGCACCAGGCTTGCTGAGCAGAGAGCCAGGAAGCGAACAAATGACTGGCCAGCACAGGGCTGCGGTTGGAGGCTGCCAGGACGGCCTTGCAGAGACCTCAGGCGATGCTACAGCTGAGGATGCTGAGGGCCGGATGCTGTCCCCATTTTGGCACTGTGTCCAACAGACAGTCATTTCCAGTTCTGTGGAAAAGCCCACTTCTTTTTCAAGGCAGAGAATTGAGAGCACAGACGTGCGTCTGATAACACAGAAGCTGGAACGCCCCAGGCCGGGGCTCTTGGTGCAGAGTAGCTGCGGCGTGCCTGGCCGCTCTGGTCCAGAAGGCTTCATTGGAGCCGGCTAGCCCAAGCCGCCCGCAGCCTTCCAAGCAGGCGCAGCCTGCAGGTGTGGTTGGAAAAGCCTTGAGCAGAGCACAAACCCCCGTGCTGCACTTACTGCCCATGGTGGCAGCCACAAGCGATGGCGAGGGAGGTCTGGGTCTGGGGTGGCTCATTAGACGGGGGCCATGGTAGCTGGAGACAGTCTGCTCCCAGGAGTGGGGCCGAGGCTGCAGACGCAGGCTTGAGCGCCAGCCCTGCCCTCGGGAGCTGCACCATGGACCTGTCTGCCCCTCTCTGGTTGCAGTGGCCACCTCCGTAGAGAGGGGGTTGCCAGCCGTGAAGCTGCTGTCATAGCAAGGGCCAAGTCCCATCGCTGGCTGTTGTTTCCCTGAAGAACTGTGGAGAGACAGGCTTAGCTGGGTCAGGGGAGAGCCCCTGGATGGACTTGTAGGTGGCAAGCGCCGGCATCTCGGTCTCTGGCTGTGCGGGCTTTGCCCTTGTAACTGACATGACGAGTCCTGCTGGCTTGCAGAGCTGCCTTCGAACATTTCTACACAGACCTTAAAAATGCCGCCTCTTTATCTGATTTCTGACCATCGGGAAAGGTTGGCAGTAGGCAGTTGAGTGGGAGGACCGGAGCGAGGAGATGCCCACCCGGTGTGACCCTCTGGGAGAAATAGGTGGCGGGCTCCGCAGGCAGCAGAGAGCCTTCTTTCTTGCAGACAGGCAGGCACGTAGCATGTAGAAGGAAAAATCGTGTTTGAGAGACAAGGTGTGAGTTCGGCAGCCATTGTTGCATCAAACTCGTCCCAGCCCTAAAGAAACTAAGAGTAATGCCCCAAACTCCTACAGGGCAGTGCGGCGTACGGGGCCTCGGCATCTGTTGCTACGTAAGGAAGGCACCCAGTGGGAGCAGTCTTACCCCGGACTGTTTGCTTCTGGTTACGTAAAAGTAATTTATTATTACTGTTTTTAAAGATTTTATTTACTTATCTGACAGAGATCACAAGTAGGCAGAGACGCAGGCAGAGAGAGAGAGGAGGAAGCAGACTCCCCGCTGAGCAGAGAGTCCGATGTGGGGCTCAATCCCAGGACCCTGGGATCCTGACCTGAGCCGAAGGCAGAGGCTTTAACCCACTGAGCCACCCAGGCGCCCCTACATAAAAGTAATTTAGTTCGAGGGAGAACTTTTGGATAAGGTTAAGCTGGAGGAAAAGCCCTAGTCCTCCTCTGTAGAGATGGCCGATCTGCCTTTTCTCATCCGTGAATTGATACCCGAAGCAGAGGTTTTCTTCCAGTTGCCCTCATTACAAGCAGCAGATTCACCGCTGCTAGGACAGGGCATGGGATTTCTCTTCTTGCCATGTTGTAATATTAAAAGCAGTTTTCAAATTTTTTTTCTTTTTAGACAAAGCCATTAAGACCAAGTGGCCGGTGCTGCCTTCACCAGTTGTCTTTAAAGGTCACAGCCACGGTAACTGCACCGAGTCTCCAGGAGAACAACCAGGTCTCCCTTAAAAACGGAGACAAAGAGGGGCCCCTGGGGGGCTCAGTGGGTTAAAGCCTCTGCCTTTGGCTCAGGTCGTGATCCCAGGGTCCTGGGATCGAGCCCCGCATCGGGCTCCCTTTTTGGCGGGGTCTGCTTCTCCCTCTCCCACTCTCCCTGCTTGTGTTCCTGCTCTTGCTGTCTCTCTCTCTCTCTCTCTCTCTCTCTGTCAAATAAATAAATAAATAATCTTAAAAAAAAAAAAAAAGGTGGAGGCAAAGAGAGGTACTTCCGAGCCAGAGCAGACGTGGGGGAGGGCGCACAACCCTAAACCCTGCCTGTACCCCCCGGGCAGAAACTTTCCGGGCCTGCTGGCCACAGCTAGAAAGCAGGACTGAGGACTGCGGAACGCAGTCTTCTAAATTATAGTTACTGAGTCTTGTGGGTTTTTTAATTTTATTATTACTATTTCTTTCTTTTTAAGTATTCATTAGAGAGAGAAAGCACAAGTAGGGCATATAGGGAGAGGGAGAAGCAGGCTCCCTGCCGAAAAGGGAGCCTGATGCGGGGCTCGATCCCAGGACCCTGAGGTCAAGACTGAGCTAGAGGCAGAGGCTTTAACCCACTGAGCCACTTGGTCATCCCTATTTTATTATTATTTTTTTTTCTTTTAAAGATTTTATTTATTTATTTGTCAGAGAGAGAGAGAGAGAGAGCGAGTGAGCACAGGCAGACAGAGTGGCAGGCAGAGGCAGAGGGAGAAGCAGGCTCCCTGCCGAGCAAGGAGCCCGATGTGGGACTCGATTGTGGGAGCCTGCTTCTCCCTCTGCCTCTGTCTGCCTGTTCTCTCTCCGTCTCTCTCTCTCTCTCTCTCTCTCTCTCTCCGACAAATAAATAAATAAATAAAACTTTAAAAATTAAAAAAAAAAAAAAGAAGAAATAAGCTGTATCCCCAACGTGGGGCTCAAAATCACAAACCTGAGACCAAGAGTTTCTCCTCCTGAGCCGGCCAAGTGTCCCACTGGGTTTTTTGTTTTTATCTTTTTATTTATTTATTTATTTATTTATTTTTAAAGATTTTGTTTATTTATTTGACAGAGGGAGAGAGAGTGAGAGAGGGAACACAAGCGGGGGGAGTGGGAGAGGGAGAAGCAGGCGTCCCGCTGAGCTTGGAGCTTGATGCGGGACTCGATCCCAGGACCCCGGGATCATGACCTGAGCTGAAGGCTGACGCTTAATGATGGAGCCACCCAGGCGACCTTGGGTTTTTTATTTTAAGTTTTCTAAAACTTTCTGCTCTAGAATCATTTCTAGAAGTTGCCGAAATAACACCCTGCTCCCAGACTCCCAAATGGGAACGTTTTTCTGCATTATTCTCCATCCCTCCCTCTCATTCCGCCATGACCCCCGGGGTCCTGCTGTGGCCCGTCTCTTGCAGACTGGGTCCTCGCTTTCTGCTTTTTGCGGGGCCTGAACGATCGTGACATCACAGGCTGCTTATTTTGCAGGACACCCCTTAGTTTGGCAGGAAGCCCCCGGAAGGGACGATGCCCCTGAGGGTCCGAAACCCTTGCTGTGTGCAGGACAGGGTCCCTCTCTGCATCGCGGCCTGTGCGCAGCAGGTAACCGGGGCACCGCCAGCAGCCGGCCAGCGGACCTTTCCGGGCACGTGATTCCTGTGCTCTAGGAGAGGTCAGGACGTCAGCTCCCATGTTCCACCACTCACCCAGTCCCCGCCGTTCTTTCCACCTGAGTTGTGGATTCACATTCCTTTCTCGTCTCCTTTGGCACCGACCTGGTTCCAGTCGCCGTCAAACGGGCCTCCCAGCTGCTCTCCCTGTCCCAATGCTTCCTCAGCCAGAGGGAACTTTTGCCAAGGTGTGTCCCATCTCCTCCTCCCCCGTGTCCTCATTTGCCAGGCTCCGCGGCAGGCTTTGGGGACTGGGTCTGGGGGCAGGCGCCCAGGGAGGTGCTGGCAGAGATGCTGCTGGACATCCCTGTGCTGATGAGGTGGGGCGTGGGGTGTGCATGACAGGTGGGGCCAGGCTGCCCTGGGGAAACAGAGGGTGAGACTCCCATCGTGTCTGAACCCTGCCAGGCCCCCCTTCCTCTGGGGCCTGCTCCGTGCGCCACTGTTCTTGTCCCGCCATCCCCCCACTTGCGGTTCCAGTTCCTGGGCACCCTTGCCTCCCGGAGTCTGGCACAAGGACAGGGTGGAGTGCATCTGGGTGCTGGGTGCTGGGTGCTTGGATGCCTGAGGGCCCAGCTAGAGGAATGGGTCCCTGTGCCTCGCACCCCAGCCACCTCCGGCTGCCTCGTGGCTGATCAGGGGGGCACTGCCCTTCTAGCACTTTCTGCCCCCAGTCTGGTTCTTCTGCCTCTGTGCACGTCACACCCAAGTGTCCGTCCGGCTCCCAAAGGGCACGGGCTCTGTGCTTGAGTCCGAAGAGCAGCGGTCTGTTCAACACAACCTTCTGTGGGGATGGAAACTTCTCGTTTGTGCTCTCTGGTTTAGTAGCTTATGGCAACCCCGGGCCACTGATGCTTCACATCTGGCTCATGGAACCAAGGAAGCAAGTCCTTATTTTACACCATCTTCCTGAGTTTAAACTCACGACCAGGGCGGGCGCCTTCAGCTTCCTGGGGCGGGCGGCAGGCAACGGAGGGCGATGCTATTCTGTGAGCACGTTCCAGAAAGAGGAGCTCCCAGAGCAGCAGGTTTGGATACGGGAGGCCAGACGGAAGAAGATGGTGGGAGACAAACAGCAACAAGCCAGGAGTGCCGGCTGCTCAGGACAGAACCGGGAGGAGACGAAATTCTCGAAAGGCTGTGGAGGATGTGGCGAGAAGTCCCCAGAGCCTAGAAATGCTGGTGTCACAGCCCACGGCGAGATCTTTGGCCTGGGCTGCATCTTCTTTCCGGCTTTTCCTTCTTTCTAGCAAATTTATTGAGGTGAACGCACTGAGCTGTACAAGTTTGGGCAGTTTGGTGAATCTCGACATGTCTACACCCAGAAACCCGCCCGAGTGGCCACCATCCCTGAATGGTCCCCTGCCCCTCGGTGAGCTCTCCCTGCTTCCCCGCCCCCACTGGTCTGCTCTCCGACGCCGTGGAGTTCTGCACGTTCTCCAGAACTGTAAATAGAATCGTGCAGGTGTTTTCTCTTCTTCTGTCTGGCTTCTTTCAGTCAGCACGATGACATGGAGATTCTTTTTGTGTTGTTAAAGATTTTATTTGTGTGAGAGCGAGCACAAGCAGGGGACCAGCAGGCAGAGGCAGAGGGAGAAGCAGGCTCCCCGCTGAGCAAGGAGCCCGATGTGGGACTCGATCCCAGGACGCTGGGATCATGACGTGAGCTGAAGGCAGCTGCTTAACCCACTGAGCCACCCAGGCGTCCCGACATTGAGATTCTTATGGGTCATAGCAAGTGTCGTGCTTATCCCTCCACATAGCGCTAAGCCCTGTGCTCGTGTGGCCTCTGTCCTTCTCCTGTGGGTGGAACGGGGGGTGTGCTTCTCCGAGGCCAGCTCTGGTGCGGCTGTGCATGGGGGTTCCCGGAAAGAGAAAGCCCAGGAGAGGTCAGGAGCAGGGGTGGCCGGCGATAGGACCAGCCAGTCCCGAGCAAGCACTGAGTCACCAGGGCAGGAGAGTCTCACCCCAGGGCAGTGAGCTCTCGGCGCCTGCATACTCGTCACCTGTCATGCACAGGACAGTTGGGGAATGCCGGGTTAAGCGGGGGACAGGTCCTTTCCCCAGGGGACCGCACCTCACCCCATGGGGTTTGAGCGGCAAAGGTTGGCACATTTCGACTCCGACTGTCCTCAGCGACAGTGTGAAGTGACACCTCTCACGAGAGTCTCTGTGCGCCCCTCCCCAGACACTTTGCGGGCTCTCGGGGTGCTGTGTCCCTTCGTGGGCTCTTCTCCTCTGGCCTTCCCACACCGCCTCTCACCCTGTGGGAGCCCATAGGTGCTTGCTCACCCACGTGGCCCGGGGCCCGTGTCACATCTGCAGTGTTCATTTCCGGCCGGCAAGACCCTGTTCCTACGGAGGGGCCAAGGCAGAAGCCAAGTGGACGAGCAAGTTAAAGGAGCCAGGGCTCGGTGCGGGGAACACTCCGGAGAACGCGGGTCCTGGGCTGCGGCCTGCGGGCTCCTTCCCTCCTGTCCCTTACCAACCTCATCGTGTGTTTTATGTGTCCTACGTCTATGTTTTATACAGCCTGTGTCGTAATACATAGAACGTACTAATTCTTAGTGTGTAAACATATCTGTGACATTTTTTTGGAGAGACACACACACACACACACACACAGATTTTCTTGTGTCTTGCCAACCCTTGGAAACCCGTGTGAATCAAACCAGTGCCGTTCGTTGGGAGGCGGAAGAGTACTTAGAAATAAGTCGAGAAAGGGACCCATGTGTGTATTGGTATTTAGACGTGAGAATTAGGTGTTTCGTATCCAGAAGCTGAGACACGTTTCCCTTCGTTGCAGGAGAGCTAGTCCTTGCCCTTTGGGCCGCTGCAAAGATTGGTCGTAAGGGTGAGTGTAAACATCTGTGGGTTACCGTGTGCCTCGTGACATGCTGACTCGACCTGGGCGGACAGACGATAACTCCAGGTTCAGACCCGGAGTTCGAACAGCGAGCACGTGAGCCAAGTTCTCGCTTTCCTGCAGGTGCGCCTCCTGGAGACCGCACACCGAGACACTGCCGTGTGTGGCGGGGGTTTCCGATGGAGGGGACCTCCGTCTAATCCAGTACCCTGTGGACCCGCTCGACCCAAATGCTCCCACCCAGATTTTTGTTCTCCCCAGTCCCAGTCCTGTTTTCTTACAGTGAGATTCTACTTTACAAATTTTGGGAAGACTTTCTTTATAGACTTGACTTAGTCTCCTCCCTCCCCACCCTTTTCCCCACCACTGAGAAGTCTTAATTCTCCCAAATCTAAAGTAAATGATGTGCAAATAAAAACATCCTCTGCCTTTTTGAAGCCATCTGCTGGATTTTTGTGACTCCCGGTAACCCGGGTGGGACCGTGCCCTGCTGCCGGCCATCCCCTGTGAGGGGAGGGGAGCTGGGCTTTCCCGCCCGCCCTCTTCGCTCCTGAGCTAACCGCCAGCGCAGCCGGAGCGGGGTCGGTTGCCGAGAGGACCTGCACCTCTCCCCAAGTCCGGCCCTGAGCACGCCCTCCTAAGAAACAAAGGTCCAGCCTCTGTTCAGTCTTGGGCAGGCGCTGTTCCTTCCCGTTACTTACTCCGTGTAGTAGCTGATGAAGTTTACCTCGCCTGCTTCATCTCGCTTAAATGGCCGGCCTGTGGGGTTTTTAAACTGGAAACCCTTGAACGACATTGAAAATCAGTTCTTCATGAGAGGAAGAAAAAGGATTTCTTGGAAGGTGTAGAATGCCACATTGTGTTGGTAACGTTTTCACAGACTTGGAGGCCTCGAAGTGCCCCTCCGATCAGTTCTGTCCAGTAGGACGCCGGCGTCCGGGAGACCAGGGACACGGGCTCCCTGCCGCACCCGCTGTGGTCCTGAAGCCCGTGGCTTCACCTCGCTCAGGCGCCTCTGGGAGCCATGCAGGTCCAAGGCCGGGGTCCTTGAGTCTGTGGATGGTCACTTGTGGGTTTCTTGGGGCTCTCTGTTCACCTGGGAAGCTGCTCCCACCGGAGCACCCACACCCCTTTGCACAGGGGTGCCGAGAGGATGGAAGGGGACCAGTTCTGAAGGACTGAGCCGTCCCTGCCCTGTCAGGCCATCCCTTTAGCACTGGGGTTCCATGTGTCCTGAGAACCACAAACGTCTTGTTGACCTGCTGTGGGCTCTGTCTCCTGCCACCTTTGTGCTGTGCCCTTTGTCTTTGGCCTTGAGGATGCCCACGTACGCTTCACTTAGCTGCTTTCTCTCTTGGGTGATGTCTCCGTATGTCCTGATGCGGACAGCCTTGAAATATCAAGGTCAGAGGATTTGTGCCTGTGACCTGGTTTGGGGCTTCATCGGGAATCTAGGCGCGTCGGTAGTTTGGGGCATGACAAAGCATTGCGGCCCTGTCGCCGAGGTTGGATTTAATGATCAGCTACCAGGGTAGATTTAAGAAGTCTGTCTTGACCTTTGTAAGAATCTGGAAGTGGGCTTTCTGACACCGTCTGTAATTCGGAAATCTCTCAGCTGATTTCCACATCTCAAGTGCAGGTGATGCGGGAGGAAACGCAACGGGACGGGACGGCTGTCCCTAAAATGACTCTCCCTCTTTGTGTGACACCACAGGGGTGTAGCCTGCAGGTCAGGACCCCTGCCCCAGGCCCGAGAGCCTGTGCTTCTGGGCGGACAAAGTGCTTGTGCAAAAATAAACATATGAGTGACCCTGGAGGGCTCTCAAGTTAATCTGGAAGGGAAAGCAGGTGGGAATGACGAAGAAATACTGAAAACGGGACTTGAAAGCTTGACTACGTGTCCGATATTAAGGGCTAATGGAACAGTCCACGTTCAGAGAAACCTGTGGCCTGGCTCACGGAGAGACCGAAGTCTGTTAGGGTTGAGCACGTGAGGACGGTGGCATTTCGGAGCGGCAAGGAGAGGGGAAATGACGAAGCGCACTCACGCAGTGCACACGCACCCGCGTCCCAGGGAGGCCCTGCTGCGTGTGAGATGGGAGCAGCGGAAGTCGTCACAGGCCACGAGGCACAGCAGGAACTCGGCAGGCAGGGTGTTTGACAAGAACTAGTGAGCTGTTGGGCACCAGTACGTATTGAAGTCACTGGGGACCTGACACTTAGGACAGTTACGGTGGTCCGGGTACCACCCGTCGGGCCGGCTCTGTGCCGAGGGCCCTGGGAGAGGCTCCTGCCCTGGCCTGGGGTAGTGAGCTGGGAGGCCCCCTGGAGGGGCTGTCGGCCGTGCACGGGCCCAGGGCTGGGCCTCCCGTCCTAGGAAGCCATCAGGCATTTCCGCAGGCCGTGACCCCGATAATGGACGTGTTAGGGCAAGTCGGAAGCCCCACAGGAGGAATTGCTGGGATGAGCTCCACTGTGCACACGGCCGGCACTGGACAGGGGGAGTGTGTTTCTCGAGGCAGAAAGACGCTCCTGTTTAGGCTCCTGGAAATAACGGGTCCCAAACGTGTGTACAAGACATGATGCAGTGTGTTCTGCGTGCGCGTGCACACACACGCGTGCACGTCTGGAAGGAGATCACCCCATTTTAACCGACTCTGGATGGTACAGTTAGGGTTTTTCAAAAATATTCTCCCTCGTACTTAAGACTCTCACCTGGTGTTCCCACAGAAGCACAGGCTGCCCATCGTCCAGTTCTTTTAAGTAACAGGAGCTAAGGTTGCCCAAATGAAAGCCTACCCTTATCCGTCAGTGAAGAACCGCCGCTGCTGCTTGGGACGCTGGTTGTGTCCGCGTGAGTGAGAACCGCGTGCCCGTGCTCTGTGCACAGCGGCGCTATCCGTGTGGGCCTTCCTGGCCGTGGCGTGGCCGTACTTCCCTTGGCGGGAGCGGGGAGGCGCCCGGTGCGGGCTCCCCCACGCCCTGCCCCCTCCAGCTCTCCACCCCACAAAACCGAGGTGTCAGCAGCTCACCCTCAGTGCCGGCATCTGCGCGGGGACCCCACTCCTGCCCCGGTGACCCTGGGCCGGCCCATTCCCCCCCTCCGCCAGGGCCCTGCGTCCACACCTGGCTTCCAGTGTGAAGCCAGCAGCCCTCCCAGGATCTCTCCGGAGTTGTCTTTTTTGTTGTGGTTACTTTTTTGCAAAGTGCTTTCCTTTCACTTGGTTTGATGATAATTTTGCTCAGACACTTCCTGGGTAAGGGAAGGATTCCAAAGACCCAGCCCCATTGCTGGTCCTTCCGGTAGCGGTGGCTTTCAGAACCGAGCAGGAACGGACTACAGATGAGGAGCAGAGTGGCTGTGACCTCAAGCAGGCATTCAGTGTCTGGGACACGGATGTTACTGTGCTGGGAAAGGACCAGCGACCTGCTGTGTGGGGCCCGCTGGGGAAAGGAAAATGCGGGGTCCCTCCTTCAAAAATTACCAAGGCTTTCAGGAAGGTGACAGTAGATTGTTAAAGGGAGCAGGAGCCTTTCTATAATCGGGGCCCAGTGTGACTCTCTGGGTAGCTGGCTAGAAGGTTCTAGAGTTACTAACTCTCGGGAAACTCGTCTGGCCCCTGCTTCTGGACGGGGTGTGCCAGGGTTTGCCTGCAGAGGGTGGCAGGCGGTGTGATGCCAGGAGCCCATGACCCTTCCGTGACGCACTGCCGTCACCTGGCGTCCCACCTTCGTGACACCTGCGTTCTCTCCTCCCGTGCACAGAAGTTCATCGAGTTTGAAGATGCCCTGGAGCAGGAGAAGAAGGAGCTACAGATCCAGGTGGAGCACTACGAGTTCCAGACGCGCCAGCTGGAGCTGAAGGCTAAAAACTACGCGGATCAGAGTAAGCAGGCGCAGTGGGAGCCGCATCCGACTGTGTGGTTCCCCCACTGGTCCCGGCTCGGGAGGGGAGAGGGAGGGAGAGAGAGAGAAGCCAGCAGCCGTGTTTTCACTGGGATTCCCTCAACCACTCGTTTATGCCTGTGCCCTGCCAGGTGTTTCTGTAGCCGGCCTCCGATCCGGGTGGAATTACAGAAATAAATTAGGCCCCTTTGATGACAGAGCATTTTCGCTGAGAGTCGAGGCCTGGGCTGGACCACGCCGGGCCCTCCGTGAAGGCCCCCGGTGTGGCGCGGCTCCTGTCTGTCCGCCACTGAGGGGACGCTGCTCCTGGGCAGTCAGCTCGCTGCCCACCGTGGTGGCCCTTCGGGGCAGGGGTGCGTGGCGGACGGGGCCTGCGGGAGCTCCCTGTCCCTTGAAAGGAGAGGCAAGGAAAGTGATTTGGGTGGGGAGGAGTCCACGAACCACTATTGCCATTTTCACGAGTCTTATTTAAATTTAGTGGCCAAAGTTTCCATGAACTCTCAGTGGAAGTTTCCATGACAGGAGCTAGTGTGCTGCTTTCCCTGGTGACCCCGGACGGCGGGTCCCTTCATTTCTCAACCTGGGGGAAGATGATCTGACGTGCTGGGTCTGTCCCTCTCCCAGACCAAGACTCGAGGGCCTGTGGCTAAGGCCAGCGCCCCACGGCTGGGTCAGAGACTCTCAGACAGCCCCGGGCCCGGCAACCCCGTACGCCTACAGACACTCGGGTGTTTGCAAAATGAAAGCAAACCAGACGGCCTGTTGTAGGCCTACGGAGGGAAACACAGCGCCCGTCCTTCCCTTTGCCTAGAGAACTGTGCGGGTACGAAACCCTTCTGGCTCTTCTTAGAAGGAAAACAATACAAACTCCAAATCATTGGCTGAAGTTCTTCATTCAGTGGCAGCAGGTCTGAGAGCCGGAGGGGAGAGCGAATGCGTGGCTCCGTGGCCAGGTGGCGGCCTGCACACTCGCCCAGCAGAGAAGGCCAGGAGGAAGGGCATGCTGCGCACACGGGCTGCCCCTCCCAAGGCAGGAGCGGAGGCTGGGGGTTCAGGCAGTCCACCCCTGGGGTGCAGGCAGTCTGCCTGCACCCGCCATCAGCACGCTCCACGAGCCTCATGAGCCTCAGACCCCCCACTTCCTGCGACGGCCTCGCTGCTCCTGAGAGCGTGGCCCCCAGAGAGCTGCACAGAGATGCCGACTCTGAACAGGAGAGCAGGTGGACCAAAGCCAGATTTGGACTGGTGTCACCTGTTAGATCTGTTTAAACCCCACCCTCGGAGGAAGGGTGGGTAGGAGGTGGGTGAGACCCCTGACGGTCACAGGTCCCGCCCCGCTCTGTGCGTCAGTCTTCTCCACTTGCTGGGGCCACGGGGACACAGTTGAAGTTCGAACAAGAGGCCAAGGACAGAAGGTGTCCGAGGCTGGCACGCTCACCCGGTGATGGGAGGCAGGGGACAGGAGGCCCGACAGGCCCGATGACCAGTCAGGTGACTCACCCGTTGCGGGTGGAGGCCATGCAGGGCCCACGGGGCCTCCCGGGCGCCCCCCCTGCTGCCTGGATGCCCCGGCCATGGCTTGGTCTGCAGCCCTTGGTACGTGTCGGGGATGCTTGCTTGTTCCGTGCCACGTGGCAGATGGTCGTGGGCTCTTTCCCACGTCCCAGAGGCTACTCACACAGGAACTGCCCCTTTCTACGAGCCCCTTGCTCACGTCTTGTCTCCACCGGACCACAGGGAGCTCCCTGCATCTCGGGAGCTGCTGCCACTCGGGCCCAGGTAGCAGCCCCGGGTGGGTTGAGTCATCCCGGTTCCCTTGGCAGAACTGAACACCCTGCGGTAACGCAGCACGCGCACACCACGAGCCATCCAGACCCCCAGGATCTGTCTTCTCGTGGCCCCGGGGTCTCTGCTGGCCATCCCCGTCCGGGCTGGCGGGCCACTGCGGTCTGCACCAGGCTTCAGTCTGTCCTGGCACAGATGGCCCCGGGGCAGGCGCGGAGGCGCGGGGAGGCGCGGGGAGGCGGGTCGTGGTCTTGACAGGCAGCGGCTGTGTCTTCCAGTTTCCCGGTTGGAGGAGCGCGAGTCCGAGATGAAGAAGGAGTACAACGCTCTGCACCAGCGACACACAGAGGTAAGTGCCCGGCCTTGATCTGCGCGCAAGGACGTGGCCTCAGCCCGGCAGCCGTGCTGTGCGTGGCGCTGGCCTTGCTGGCCTTCCTGGACTTTTCTTTCTGGCTTCTGCTGCCCAAGGGCTGTCGGCTCTGTGCTGCTCAGACTCCACGAACGTGTCTCTGCTGCTGCCAGAGCGCAGCTGGGCGGAGGGCACAGACGCCTGGGCCAGTGGGCCCGACTCACGGCGCCTCTGTCCGGCCACAGATGATCCAGACCTACGTGGAGCATATCGAGAGGTCCAAGATGCAGCCAGTCGGGGGAAACAGCCAAACCGAGGGCGGCCTGCCGGGGAGGAGGTAAGGCGGGAAGCTGGCGGCTGCGGCCTCTGCTGGCCCGTCATCCCCTGGCTGCTCTGGGGTGGAGGGCGGCCTTTGGGGGGCGGCGTCCACCCCAGTCCCCGGTCAGGAGAGGGGGTCGGGTCAGAGTGTGTGCCGGAGCAGGGACGTGTGTGCAGGTGGGCCAGGCAGGGCCCTCTGCTGGCTGCAAGCAGTCCCGAAGGCCTGGGGAAAATGGGGTGGTCCACCCCGGTGATCTCAGGTCCCGTGTTGGTGGATTCACCTGCTCACTCAAGTTTGTGGCCTCAACATCAGCCCTCGTGGGGCTTCTGCCGTCACGTGCAGGCAGGTGCAGAGACACCCGTGCGTGGCGGCGGGAGGGGCGGTGCCAGGGATGCGGGACGCGGGCGTGCTGGGGCCATCCGGTGAGGTCGAGGTCGGAAGCCCCGCTCCAGCCGTCCTTGGGGCACGTCAGGCAGCTCACTACAGCTTGCGCACCTTGCTTTCTCCTTTGCAAAATGTGTCACCCAGCCGCAGGATCGGGAATCAAGGTTCTGATTTCTATGAGACGCGGGTCTCTGTGCGGGAGCGACGGCTCCCTATCCGCTGATCCCGGGCTGTCTTGCCTCTGGGCCTTGACAGGCTGGAGTCACAAGAACTGACCGGATGGGTGGGGAGAAGGCAGGGCCGCCAGGCGACCCCTGCACAGCGCTGTTCTCGCCGCAGGGCAGAGCGGCGCCCGCAGATGCCGGACCCTCGCTTGTCTGCTCCAGGAGCTCCGCGGCTCTTACCTGCAGGGAGAGGGGCTAAGCTGCACCTTCTGAGCCTTCGGTCAGGGGAGGACTAGACCACGGTGTGCAAGGGGCAGACTGTCTGCAGTCTTCTCCAGGGTGTTGCCAGCTTGTGGGACACCAAGGTCATCGGCCTGGGCCTGGGCCTGGGCCTGGGGAGAGGGTATCGGTGTCCCAAGTCCCTAGTGGGTGGGAGGAACCGGAGGCCCCACAGACGGAGCTCAGCTCTTGGTCCCTTTGTAGCCGTGGCCCCTCGTTCCTACAGGCCAACGCCTGAGCGCTGTCACGCCCTGTCCCCCCAGAAGTGGTCTCCGGCCTGTCCCTCGGCCGGTGCGCCGCGAACACACAGGCTCAGACCCTTACGTCACGTGTTGCCAGCCACTGTTTGGGCCCAGGGGCGAAGCCCTTGCCTCTTGTGCTCAAGGCGTCTGACTTGAAAACAAAAACATGGAGCGTGTATGCGAACGCCGGGCGGGACCTGGGAAGGTCGGGGGACGGCTGCACGCTTCCCGACAGTCCCAGGACTTTAGTGGACGCGTCCCCGCTGCACGTTCACGCCCTGGGCTGCTGGTGGCGACCCCGCATCTGGCGGGGGGTGCGGACCGAGCAGTTTGAAGGACAGAACTCTGCAGGCGTCGCTCCTGAGTCGTGACCGCCTGAAGCGAGGGGAGTAACAGCCTCCCGGCTCCCGGCTCCGGAGTTTCTCTCGAGACACTGCGACCTGCTCGCCCCTGGCACTCGGCACTTAGCGGGAGGATTTCTGAGTGACTGCACGTGAATGCTGACCTGGGGGGACGGGGGCCTGCATTCTGGGGGTTGGGCAGGGCCCTCTGCGCTGGGGCTGCAGCGGCTGGGCAGTTAGGCATCCTTGAGTGCTGGGCTCATGGGTAGTTCCTGAGAGCGGCAGCATTCTGGAACCTTCAGGCTGGTTTCCTGCCAGCTCCCTTTAAGGCAGGAGCACCTCGAAGGTCATGAAGGAGAGTGCCCAGCGAGAAGGGCCTGGTTCTCCCAGAAGCCAGGGAGGTGGGCTGTCTGAACTCAGGACTTGTCTTAGGACCCTGTGGCCAGCACCCCAGGGGCCTGGGGATGCCACAGAAACTGGTGTCCCCAGAGCCCCAGGATGACATGGGCTCAGCCCAAAGCAGAAGCTGCCTAGGCACCAAAGCCAGGCCCTGAGCTTCCCGGCCATTACTGGGGCTGTCCCTGGGGCCACGTCAGGCCTTGTTTTCTCCTGACGTGGAAGAGGGTCCATGAGTGTAGGTGGGGGTCACTTTCTGTGGATGTCTCCCTGTGCACTGGAGATAGGACCTGGTCTGGGAGCCTGTGCTCACCTGTGTCTTGGCCCTGAGGCAGTCTGGAGCAGGCCCGGCCCCAGGCCCCGCAGTGCTCCCTGTGCTTGGAGTTGGGCTCCGGTCGGTTGTGGCTGTCACCCTTCTGCTGTTGGGACTCTCGCTCGAGGTCCCATCTGGGATCCCCTCTGAGGCTGCGCGCAGCTCTTGGAGCCGTGTGGGCTCTCCTCCCTCAGGGCACAGGTCTGTTCTACCTGCTGCCTGGCCGTGCCCATTCGTCGCTCCTGGGTGGGGCGGGGCAGGCCTTTACTGCCTCAGGACGGCTGTCCTGGGGCGGGGAAGGGGGGGGGGTTTCCACACCCAGCCTAGGCCCACGGGAGCCCCTTCATTTGTAAAACGGACAACGGATGTCTAGGAGAGGGAGGGGCTCTGGTCCAGATTCCCGCGGAGGGCGCCCCACGCTGGGCGATCAGCATGCTGTCCAGGCTCTCGGCACTCTGGCAATAGGCCTTCCCGGGCCAGAGCACCACCACGTGCAAGAGATTCCTGCCGCAGGAAGAAGGCACCTGGTCTGTCAGCCGACACCCTCTGAGGACATGGCCTGCCTCCACCGTGTCCCCTTGGCCACGAAGAGAAGCATGGCCCTGTGGGGCGATGGCCGGAGCAGCACTTGTCTGGGGGCCGAGGGGTGGCGCTGTGGGTCTGGGCTGCCCCCGTCGCCTTGCCGGGCCCCCCCATGTTTACCTTGCTCACCGGCCCACGCAGCCAGCCACCCTCTGGGACTCAGGCTCACGCCGCCCCTGCAGCTGCTTCCCCGTGGCCCAGACGTTCTGGGGGCGCTCTGTGCGCATCCAGCTGCCCCGCCCGACGCTCGCTTGGGGAATGCGGGTGGAAGTGGAGGGAGCAGGAGCCTTCTCCCGCCACGCTGAGCGTTGGCCTTTGTCGCCGGCACTGCTGCCTCTGGGGGTTACAGGAAGGCCACCCCGTGTGCCAGCCTGCTTCTTTGGGTGTCCCCTGCCTCACCACAGCTCTTTGGGGAGAAAAAAGTACATGCGCCCCAGCTCCCTAGTTCAGTGTCTCCGGCTTCCGCCAGGGGCCTCCTCCTTAGTGCTGGGAGCCGTTGTCGCCGCCAGTCCCAGACAGGTGTTTTCCTTCACTCCTGGCCTGGTTTTCTCAACGCGTGTGTCCTTAGAAACCCCGGTAAGCGTGCGTGGGCCCACGAACGTGAGCGTGTGTGTGCCTGAGCACACATGCGCGCTGGGGCTCCCAGGAGACGACACTTGCCCACCGCCCTGCGCTGAGCATGTGTGCCGAGCTGCAGGCCGGCAGCTCAGTGCAGAGGTCATGTGTCGGAGTGTCCCGTGTTGGTCGTGTGCGCGTCTCCACGTGCGTTTGCGCAGAGCGGAACCCACCGCCGTGCACTCACCCTCCACGTGAGCGTGTGTGACCCGTGTCCCCTGACCTGTGCCCTCTAATGCTGTCTTCTCGTCTCGCCCCTGTGCTGTTGCCGCTGTGTGCTGCCCTTGTGTCTGTCGCTGCCCTGCAGTCCTCGCCAGTCGTGGAGGAAAAGGTAAAGCCTGGGCCAGCGTTCATGCTGCTGTGCGGGGCGCTCGGGGTGCCCTGGGGCTTGGGAGACTCGGTCCTGCCGGTGGTTCTTAGTTGTAGGCCCAGGGCTGGTCCTTGACCTGCTCAGCAGTTTCTCTGCCGCAATATTACGGATCATAGACGCTCGGTGTGGCTCTTAGAGGCCAGGCCGTGGAGACGGGCGAGACGCAGGTTCCTGAGACAGCCCCAGACTACGTAGTGGTGCAGGGACCCCAGCCCGGCGAACATCCGTGGTCACAGGTCGGACCTTGAGCCTGGAGCCCTGGGCTGGCGCTGCAGGGAAGCAGGCAGGGTTGGACACCCGCACTCTGGCATCAGACAGACCTGGGCCCAGAGCCGGCTGCGTGGCCGTGGTCCTTGCAGACACCTTGACCTCTGCGGGCAGCACAATTCCCTGGGGCTGTAGCTTCTGGACGAGCATCGGCATCTCCCAAAGGAGCAGCAGCAGGAGTGTGACAAGAGACGCCGTGGCCGAGCTCTGGACGGGTGTAGGCCTCCGACGGCAGTGCCCGCGCGTGCCCCCAGGGCTTGTGGCGCAGACCATGCATGGCTCTGTGAGGAGCAGAGACAGAAGATGAGGCTCGATTCCTGGGGACGACAGCTGTTGCAGGAGCGCAGCTTGGCTGTCTGCGGACGCGGTGTGTGACCGTGCACACAGCTGTGCAAGCAGGGCATGGGCACGTGCTCCCCGCCCCGCCATCCTTTGAGGCCGGACACTCACACTCTGGCCCTTGCCTGGGGCCAAGCGCCCTGCTGTACATTTCTCCCACGGTGGGGCTGGGCCCCAGGAGAGGGGCTCCCGCACCGGCAGTGGGAGCCCAATGGGGAAGAGTGGGTGAAGGGCGGGCCTGGGAGCCTCGGGGGAGAGACGCTGGGGCTGTGGAGGCCAGGACCCCCTCCAGGGACGTGCTGACCGCGCGGCGGCCGGCGCCTTCCCAGACACGGAGCGGGCAGGCCAGCGGCAGGCAGCAGCCTGAGCGGTCAGAGCCTCGGGCCTGCTGAGCTACGGACACACCTGCAGACTCAGCTGAGACGTGCCTGCGAACGTGTCGGGGACGAAGGCTGCGTGTGAGGGGCCCGTGATCGTCCGCAGGAAACCAGCCTCCTGGTGGCCCGGGCCCCGACGTGTGGAGGTGCCAGCTGCTGCTGCGGCTCTGTCCCAGCCACATGCCAGCCCCTGGGACAGCGCAGCCCAGGCCCAGCTCCGCGGGAGGCAGCGTCTTGCCAGGACACACTGGCCAGCCTTGGATGGGACGAGGCAGGACGCCAACTCAGACTCTGTGTTTTCTCCCTGCTTCATCTCAGCCCCGGCCGGCCCCCAGAACCGCTCAGGGGCCCCAGCCAGAGGGCCCCCGCTGCCCAGGGCTGTGCTTCAGGAAGCTGCCCGCCGGGCCGTGGGCAGTTCTCATGGACGCGGCCACTCCACTCCTCCGGGGCCTCAGGGAAGCTGCCCGCCTTCTCTCTGCAGACCAGTCCAGCCTCTGGGCATGGCTGCTTGGGATTCCTGAGGAAGCGTCTGCCGGTGCCCGCACCGCAGTTCTGGGGGTCGAGCTCTGTGTATGGGTCTCTGATGCTTGACCATGACAGCTCTGAGCAGCACCGGCTGTGAGGTAGTTGGCCGGCTCCGGGATGCGCCGCGTCCATGTGGGGCAGCGCAGGGAGCTGGCCTGGCTGCACACCCGCTGGCGCCTGTGCTGGAGGGAGCGTCTCCTCGGGGACCAAGCCCAGCAGGCCACCTGCCACTTCCTGTCTCCCGACGCGCCTTTGAGAGACCCCCCTCTGGGGTCCCTGGTCCCTGACGACCGGGAAGAACTGCATGGAGCAGGAGAAAGGGGCCCCCGTGGGCTGTGAAGGACACGACACCCCCAGAAGGATGGGGCCCTCTTTCCTCTGTGCGTCGGTGCGACGATGTACACTGAGGGCTCGCGAAGGAACAGTGAAGGGTTCAGGTGGGGGACCGAGAGCGAAGCACCGAGCGGAGGGGTTGGTTCCTCCTGCCTGGCCCCAGGAGGCAGAAGCCGGGCCGATGGCCACCCGGAGGCAGGTGTGGGTTCCGCATGGGAAAGACCGTCACGGTAGACGTCGCCGCTCAGGAGTGCTCTGTGCCGGCCGCGAGGCCGAGGGGGCTGTGCTGGCGCTGCCGTGGGATTTCTTAGCCTGTAGAGCGGCTCTCTGTGACAGCAAACTAGCTAAAGACAACAGCACTAAGGACAGTGCCTAAGGAGCCCCGCGGAGCAGCTGAGGGGCCCTGAAACACGGGCACAGGTTTGGTGACACGGGAGCCATAGCTCAGGGCGCGGGTGGCCCCCGTGCAGGCCGGGCTGCCCTGGAGCTCACGCCCCGCCCCGCACGCCTGGTCTGAGGGGCCAGTCCCCCTGCGTCCTGAGAGCCTCCAGTCCTCCATGTGGGAGCCCCGTGTAACATCCGCTTTCTTTCTCTCTCCCTCACATTTCAGCAGGAAGGAGCGCCCCACCTCTCTGAACGTCTTCCCCCTGGCTGACGGCATGGTACGTGCACAGATGGGGGGCAAGCTCGTGCCTGCGGGGGACCACTGGCACCTGAGTGACCTCGGCCAGTTCAGCTCCAGCTACCAGGTTTTGTAGCCGTGCCGTGGAGTGAGGGTCCCTCCCTGTCACCCATGCTCATTCAGGAAGCGTCTTTGTGTACAACCCTTTGCAGCTCCCCCGTCCCCGCCCAGGGTAGTGGGGCTGTCGGGGGAGGTGTAGCAGCACCCGAGGAGAGCACCGGCTTGGGAGGTCCAAGTCTCAGACGGGGCCTCTGCAGCCAGGGCGCACCCATCTGCTCTGGTTGAGCCGAGCCTTTGCTCCAGGGCACGAACATGTCTGCCCCCCAGACCCGCCCCAGGGCACCAGCCCCGAAGCCAACCCCGGGCTCCAGCCCAGAAGGTCTTGTAGGCCGGTGTCTGAGGTCTTCGCTTCTGCTGGGAGAGGGTAGGGTAAGGGGCCAGCGTACCTGCTCTAGATGCTGCTCCCTGCCTGTCCGTGCTAATGACCGCTGGGTCTCTAAGTCCCAGGACGTGGCCGTCCCGGGTGCGTGCGGCTAACCGGGGAATGCGCCCCTCAGCAAGGCCCCCCTCAGAAAGCCAGGGGCAGGGACTCTGCCTGGCCCGCCGCTTGCTCAAGGCCCATGGTCACTTGCGGCGAGTGTTGGTCTGTGAGCTGACCCCTGCCTTCGCCAGACAGGCCCTGGCTATGTCACCAGGTAAGGATAACACCCTTGGGGCTGGAGGAGGTGACCCCAGGCCTGGGGCACTTCCCACAAGGGCCGTGCGAGGTCGCCTGCAGAAGGCAAAGCACCTGGACTCCGGACCTGGGCCAGCCGGTGGATGTGGGGCCCGGCCTTCTCCTGAAGCTTCCTCCTGCTGCAGCTTGTGGCTGATCGTCCCTCTGTCCCTGGGTGTCCTGCCTGCCTGCCAGAGGTGGCTTCAAGCTGCCCAGTGTGTCAGATAGTGGCCCCACTCGCTTCAGCTTCAGTTCCAGACCTGGGCATGTCTCTGTGACCTCTGACCCAGGCGCTCACCGCTCCCCGTTATGGGCTGTCCTGCCCGTGTGGGGTCCGGCCTGTGGCTGGGGCTCCGGTGCCCAGAGAGGCCGTGGGGACTGCTGAGGCTGGGGGCCCGGGAGCTGGGGCTCCTGCCCGCGGCCAGGCCGGCTTTCTTCCCGCGTCTCTTGCTCCTGCCGTGTCGCCCGAAGTACTCTTGCTTTCTACCCCGCTGTTTTCTGTTTCAGTTCCTGGGTGTGTTTGATTTGTTTTTTTCACTCACGTTTATGTTCTTTTTATTTCATGTTTTAGATTTTAAGGTCTTTCTAATTTCTTCATTTTTTTGTTGTTGTTTTTTGTTTTGTTTTTTGTTTTTATGTGCTGTATTTTCAGTGTTTTAAGCAAACAGTTGTGGCTACTCATGGTGAGGAATGACCGCTAAGAGTTTGGGTTCTTTGCATTTGGAGGTCACTGCCACACCTTGGTGTTTAGGAGGTTGAGAGGTTTGCTGCTAGGTAAGTGGTGGCCAGGGGAGCGTCCTGTGGGTAGGTGGCGGCCTGTAGGGTCAGGGAGAGCCAGGGACTGGGGAGGCCGGGCTGCACCGCACGGTTCCCCTCGGTGACTCCTGGGGTCAAGGAGGTCTGCTGAGAACCCGCAGACCCGAGTTTGCCGGGCACGGACCGGCGGGAACCACGTCCTTGCGGAAGGTGGTCTAGAAAGCGTGTGCTTCTGAGAGGCGTGGACTCGCATACTTGGCCTCCCCCGGTCCTCGCCAGACTTTCCCAGGCCTCTGGTCCCCTGTGGCCATTTCTCCTCAAGCGCCGGCAGCAGAGGCATCCCTTGCCTGTGGGACACCTGGGAGCTTCCGCCGTGTGGGGCGGACAGACACTGGGGCAGCTCCCTCCCAGAGGCTCTCGGGAAAGGACTTTTCCTTCTCAAATCAGCCTTAAGCTGTAGAATCCAAGTAGAAAATGCTTGTACCAGGGAGCTTCCAGGGAGAGAGGCGCAGGCTGTCGTGCGGGGCGCACTGCCTTTGCACATGGGCGACCTGGGCCGGTGGTCCGCAGCTGTGGAGGCGTCCGTGGCAGGACAGTGAGCGGGACACTCCCCACCTCCACGCGTCCCCGTTCCTGATAGCCACAGATGTTCCCGCGACATCGCCAAGCATCCCCTGGGGATATGGCGGGCCCGGCCGTGGAACAGTGAGAGTCCTGGCAGAGAAGGGTGAGGTGCGGTTAGACAAAGCCCGACCTGGCTGTCCCAGGTCCTGACCTGACGCGGACCATGCGGGTCAGGAAGTGGCAGGGCAGGGATTCCCAGCCATCTCTGCCTCCCCGGCACCCAGAGGCAGCCTCGGGAGCCTGGTCAGCCCTTCCCAGGTGAAGGTGAGCGTAGGCTGGTCCCAGCGTGTGTCCGGCTTTACAGAGAGGGCTGGACACCCCCTGCCATCAGCTCCTCCCGGGCAAGACAGAGCTCCCCAAAGCACCGTTTCTGTGGAAACCACGTGAGCCAGTGCTGTGGGCCTGTGGGGCATGCACCGGGAGCAGCAGCCCCTCCCGAAGCCGCGCCCCTTCTCTGCTCCCCGAGAAGGTAGCAGGGTGTGCGGGGGCTGCTGCCCACTGAGGACCAATTCGGGGTGAATCGGGACATCAGTGTTAGTAGACAGACAAGTGGGCCGGTTCACGGGTTCTGTCCGCCGGCTGCGCGAGGAAGGACTGTGGGAGAAGATGGCTTTGCTTCCTGTGCTGTCCTCACTCACACAGAGTGTGCTCTCTCCAGGGAGGTTCTGGGTTTTTTTTGTTTGTTTCTTTATTTTTTTTTTTAAAGACTTTGTTTTTGTTTTTGTTTTTGTTTTTAAGTAATTTCCACACCCAGCACGGGGCTCGAGCTCACGACCCCGAGATCAAGAGTCACACGCTCCACGGTCGGAGCCAGCCAGGCACCCCCGCAGGGAGCTGCTTAAGGTCAACAGCTGATTGCGGTTTCTAATAATCTTGTCTCCCTTGGAATGTTTGGAGGAGGACCCATTCCCTGGAAGTGGGACTCCAGCTTGACCGCATATACGTAGATGCGCAGGGCAGGCCTTGAGGTCCACTTGAGCCTTGGGGGTTAAGAATTACACATTTCCTGGTGTCTGTGCTCGGGAGGTTGGCGCCTCCTCCCAGACTGGGCCCAGCGCGGGGAGGAGACGGAGCGGAAGGCATGCTCGGTCTCCCTGGTCCCCATGTAGAGCCCTCGGCCCCGCCCTGGGCTGCCCCTTGTTTGTGACCACCCCCGGCTGCAAAGGGTTGCTTGCCATGTCTGTGTAGCTTCATGTCCATCACACGCGGCATCGACGGGCCGTGCCGGGGAGCGGGCAAGCTGAGGGTCCCCAGCTAAGTCCTTTCCGTAAGGTCCCTGCAGCCGCCAAGGGGACAGAGGCAGCGGCTGGGTGGGCCCAGGGAGTGGGCCAGAGAGGGCAGCAGGGGTCCTCCTGTCCCCTCCAGTCCTGGCTCAGGGTGCTGTTTTACCGTGGCTAGAGCAGCCTAGCGAGGAGGCCTCACGGAGGTGGCCGAGGCCCCTGCTGACCCTGCACAGTGTGGGTCACCGGGAGCCTCGGGGGCTTGCCGACCCACATGGCGAGCTTCTCCCTTCTTGTGTTTGGCCCTAGTGTCCACAGGACGAGATGTCCGAGTCAGGCCAGTCTTCGGCGGCTGCCACGCCCAGTACCACCGGCACCAAGTCCAACACGCCCACGTCCTCCGTGCCCTCGGCCGCGGTCACACCGCTCAACGAGAGCCTGCAGCCCTTGGGGGACTACAGCGCCGGCACCAAGAGCAGCACGCGGGCGCGGGAGAAGCGCAACAGCCGGAACATGGAGGTCCAGGTCACGCAGGAGATGCGGAACGTCAGCATAGGTGCTGCGGCCGCCTGCGGGCTTCTGGGGCTGTGGTGGGGAGCGCTGGTCCTCCCGCCCCTGCTGCCTCGCCCCCGTCGTCCCCGCCCCCTGCCTTCCTGCCCCTGCTGCTGCGACCCCTTCATCCTGCCCCTGCTGCTTCGCCACTCCCCCCCCCACCCCACCCCACCGTCCCCTCCCTCTTCTGCTCTGCCCCATTGTCCCGGCCCCCTGCTGCTCCTCCCCCAAATCTTCATTTGGGCAGACGTATCAGTCCCCTCAGGCCGCGGTAACAAAACATCACAGACCGGGTGGTTTAAGCCACAGACATTTGCTTTCTCACAGTCCTGCAGACCAGGAGTGAGCGATCCAGGTGTCTGGGTGTTGGGGCTGGCTCCCCTCGGTGGTCGCTCCTGGGTGTGCCTAGGGCCTAGTCCTCAGCCCTTCCTCTTATGAGGGCACAGTTGTCGGATGGGGTCAGGGTCCACCTGTGTGGCCTTATCTGACCCGCCACCTCTTTAAAGGCCCTATCCCCAAATACAGTCCCACACTGGGGCTACGACTTCAACATGTGGATTTGGGGTCACACTCGGCCTCTGGCAGTGCACCCCATCCTCCTGCAGACGTACTCAGTAGAGGAGGGGGTGGGGGAGAAGAGGACACTCGGTCTGTTCATCGGAAGTCATGAGAAAGAGCCGTGGCTCTGGGGCATGGGCCCAGCTGGCCACCAGCCAGGGAGGAGCCCTTCCCTGAAGGTCCCTGGCTGGCGGTGGTCCAGTGTGGGGTCTCCAGACATGGGGCCAGTGGGTGGGCATCCCCCCAACCCTGGGGTTCCTGTGTGTCCCCCCAGGCATGGGCAGCAGTGATGAGTGGTCTGATGTTCAAGACATTATCGAGTCCACCCCAGAGCTGGACATGAGTCGGGAGCCCCGCCTTGATCGCATGGGCAACAGGTACTCACTGGGTCTGGCCAGTAGGTGGGCTCCGTGTTCACCATGGGCATTGGTGCCTTCGGCAAAGGTGCCCCCTGTAGCCTTGCACAAGCAGCGCTGGCACTGAGCGGCCCCGTGGGCGGTGTTGGAGGCCCCCGCACACCGCCGGTGCACGCCGGCCCTCACCCTGAGCTCCCGGCTGCGCGTCCTTACAGCCCGACCCAGGGGATCGTGAACAAGGCTTTTGGCATCAACACGGACTCCTTGTACCACGAGCTGTCGACTGCGGGGTCGGAGGTCATCGGGGACGTGGATGAAGGAGCCGACCTGCTCGGTAAGCCACCCCCCCCCCCGGGCACCTGCACCTGGAACTTGCCTTTGTTTCCCTTGTTGTAGCGGAAGCAGTGTCTCTGTGAGCCAAGAGCTTCTCACGGCTCTGTCAAGACATAGTTCGCGCACCATAAGACATACCCACGTAAAGCGTAAAGTTCTGTGGGTTTTAGCGGTCCCGCAGAGCTATGTTACTTCCTAACTTTAGAACGTTCTGTCTCTCTAAAAATGAAAACGTGCCCTTGAGCATTCAGCCTGGGTAGTGTTCTGGCAGTTCTCCTCAAAGGAAACGCCTGGACAGGGTCACTGTCCATCTGCGAGCCCGTGGTCAGCCCCGGAAGGCCCTGCACCCGGGTCCGAAACGGATGCAGAGACAGTCCCCCATGTAGACTCACTCCTGGTCCTCTTTCCTGTCCGGGGATGGGCGTCTGGCACCCTGGGCGTCTGCTGGCAGCGCCCCGAGGCCCTCCTTACTGCAGGCGGGAAATCAGGTGCTCTCAGCGGCATGACTGTGTCCCAAGGCCCGGCTGCAGGACAGGAGCTCCGGGACCGTAGAGCTGCACTGGGTCTCTGCCTCCCAGCGAGGTGGGCTGTGGGACAGAAGGTGGCTGTGTTGTCAGGGCAGCGGTGGTTCTGTTTCATCCTCTTCCCACACCATGTCCATGGAGGTGGCTCGCGGGGATGGATGCTCCTCATTTCCCTCGGCTCGGGCAGGGGCTGCAGCTGGAGCCAGGGCCACCCTGTCAGTGAGGGGAGGTGCCGATTCCACCGGGGGGGGGGGGGGAGCACGTGAGGCCGTCTGCAGGCGCCATGGCCTGGACGTGGTCACCTGCTGCCCAAGGGGCAGGGCTGCCGCCGTCTGGGACTCCGCTACCGGCCTTCCCGCTGCTGGCCCCCTCCTGTGATTAACACTGGGGACCGTTTGCCGTCAGGGACTTGAGGGCATTTGCAGAGTGTGTCTGTGTCCTGCTCAGCTGTTCTGTGTGGACGGCACCGACTTGGGTGGCTTGGCTGGGCTTCCAGTGGCAGACGTGGCCAGGCCTGAGCCCACGGGGGAAGGGCGCCAACAGGCGTTTTCCGTGGGGCACACTCCCGCTTTCTTTGCCTTAGGGCTGTTGCCAGGTCGATTGCCTTACTTGGGGTGTGGGGATCTCCCAGGAACGCAGTTCCCCATGGCGTCAGCTCCAGCAATGGCCTGGGCCCAAAATGGAAGTTTTTTCCAGCTAGTTTTTAAATTGTGGCGGAATACACATAATGTGAAATTTACCTTCTCGCTGACGTTTGAGCATACCGTTCCGAGTGATGCGGACGTTGGCCCTCGCTCGTGAGACCAGGAGAAAGAGCAGGCGGAGGCCCGCCTTTGGCAGTGTGTGCTTCCAGAGAGATTTTTCTCATAAGTGTGGTGAAAACATTTATTTAAAAATAAACAAACTATGAATGTTGAGAAAACCTTACGTAGGGGAAATCACGTTTAATATTGTGACACCCTGCCGCTCTCCTTTACGGGCCTCAGACAACCCTGCATGTGTTCTAGTTTTTATTTTTGGAAAAGCAGTAGCGCTTCTAATCGTACTCAAATATCAGAAACCGCCAAGAGAGTAAAACCATGCGACCCCACACCACTGCCGTGACGCTTGTTGTGACATGTCGGGGCACCTTCCCGCCCACCAGGGCGCTCACGGTACGTGGGCTGTGGTGTCAGCTGGGCGATGGCACCATTCCCCCGACCCACTGGTACCCTCCACACGTGTCCCTTCATGGGACTGTGAGTTCCTCCGCTCTCTTGGGCCCGAGTACTCTGTGTGGCCGTTGCTGTCACAGACACTGTGGTAGAAGCGTGTGCCCACCCTTCTGATGGCTTCTTTAGGACAGATTTCTAGAGCGGGAGCCTTAGGGTAAAGGTGTGGGTTCCCCAGAGCAGCCGCACGCTGCTTTCCCCGACGGGGCTCTGCCCAAGCTTGCGCTGCCAGCTGCAGGGACCCGGCCTGGCCGGGCACAGGCGCTGACCCGCTGGGCTGGGAGCGGCCTGGGAGGGAGCGTGCCTCAGTCGGGTTCACGCGGCAGGAGGAGGATGTGGTCGGTAGCCGTGCGTGCCGTGTGTTCACGACGGAGCCCTGTTCTGCCGGGGCCCGCCGTGGAGGCTGTGCAGGCGAGAGGGCGGCACCCTGTGGCCGCTGTGTGCTTGTGAGCATGTGAGGATTTGATGAGCGATGACAGCCCTCTCCTAGGAAGACACGGGCACCCAGCAGCTTGCATGTCCGTGCCGGGGTCTGTAGGCCCAGCCTCTCACGCCCGTTCCTAGCCATAGCTGGCTGGAGGCATCCCGTGGTGTGCTCAGGGGTGGGAAATGGAGTGTCCAGGACAGGGCAGAGCTGGAGGCCGCTGGACCTTGCCCTGTGGCCAGTCTCTTCATGACAAGGATCCACCCCTCAACGTGGTCACGGGAAGAGTCTTGCCAGCGTTGGACATGCACGGCCGCCATTCGTCTGGAGCAGCACTGTTGTCCCCGTGTTACGGAGGAAGAAACCAGGCCAGGGAGGGCAGGATGAGCCGCAGCATCAGGACCCAAACTAGGTCAGACCTAGAGTGGCAGCCCCGGCGGGCCACCCCCTCTGCCTTTGTCGCAGCTCTGTTGGCATGGGACACGCCATACAGCTGGCCTGCTCGAAGTGCACGGCCCCGTGTCTTGGAACACGTGGAGCAAATTCCAAGTCAAGTGACCATCATTACGTTGGACGACATTTCACCAGCAGAAGAGACCCGTGCCCGTGGGCAGTCCCATCTGTCCTCCTGCCCCCAGCCCCTGGTGGCCACTCCCCTGCTTCCCCTTCTGCACGGCGGCCCCCTCTGAGCATTTCATACCTGTGGTCCTTCTCCATGTGGCCTCTTTCCTTGAGCGTGATGCCTTGAGGTTTGCGTGTGTCGTAGAAGGTGTCAGAGTCACGTTCCTTCTTACGGCTGAGGCTGGCATGTTGCCTGCATAGGGCACATGTCACGTATCCCTTTGTCCATGGATGGTCGCGTGGATCATTTCCACTCTCGGCCACTGTGGCTGATGTTTCCGCTATGCTTTTGGTTCCTCACGTGGTTCTACAGGATTACCAGTGCTGACCAGCCTCCTCGCTGCCCAGTGGCTCTGGGTAGCCCACCTGTTGGTCCCTACCATTGGCTGCAGTCTTCCTCCTTGCCCTGCGGCTCCAGGTCATGGGGCTGTCCCCTCCCTCCCATCTTCAGGGCTGTGGGGTCTTCTGGCATCACTCCAGACGCCACTGACCTAGAGAAGCTGCATCGACGGTGATGGCAGGAAATGGGACAATAGGCAGTGCTTGTCAGTGAGCTTGACCTGCAGGCCATGGGGTCATGACTCCCGGGCAGATGTAGGACAGCTCCTGGAAGGGAGGTGGTGTCTGGTGAATGTCCTGGGGTCACTTCCCTAGAACAGAGAGTGCCTGGTGTGACTTCCTCACGAGAAGACCTAACCCACGCATCTGCTGGGTCTGTGTTCCGAGAAAGTGGGACTCAGAACCCTTCCATCACCGAGTGATGGGGCTGATTCACTGTGCACTCAGCATGTGTTAATGTCCTTGGCCACCTTGGGCACCGCTTCGTTCTGGCTGCAATGAGCCCCCATTCTTGGGAGTAGAGGAGCCTGCCAGAGCCTCAGGCATGACAGGTGCCTGCCAGGCTGGCAGCACCAAGGGTTTTAGGAGGGATCAGTGCCGTGCACTCTGCTGACGGGGAGCCGAGCAGAGGAGCCCACCTGTCTTCTAGCAAGGTGGAGGGAGGAGGTGGCCTCAGCTGCGGTCCCCTCACCGAGCGGCCCGTTCCTGTCTGCCAGGGTAAGCCATCAGGATGGGAGTCCCAATCCCCCGGCACCATGTGTCTTTCTGAAGACAGCCGTCGGAGGACTGGATGCCCGACCCGACCCAGTGGGGCTGCTACACGGAGAAGCCTGGGGCCGGCAGGGGCTCTGGTAGTCTCCATTCTGCGGCTGTTTTCGGCATGGAAAGGTCCTATGGTTCCAGAAACACAGCGGTGCCCTTGGCTCGGCTGAGGGGGGCACCCTTCAGCACTCCGGGCATCTGCTCCGGCCGCCCCTGCACCTCTCTCCGCATTTGGACTGTGAATTCCGGTAGCAGGAGGGCAGGGAAAAGACCCTGGAGAGGCAGGTCTCCTTATGTTTCATTCAGCTCCCACCACGGCTTGCCAGATGCACCATTATTTGAGAAATCTCCAGGAAAGCAAGGCCTTGCTGCCAGTCCAGGGAGGACATGCTGTCGAACGTGACGCCTCATCCGGTCCCAGAGGCACCTCCCTGCGGCAGTGCACCCCTCGGAGCCGGTGTCACTGGGGAGTAAGGGAATCCATGGTTGGTGACCACTTGGTGCGGGCTGGGGAGACCGTGGGCCCCCTTCACAAGTGAGGGACCTCAAGAGAAGCCAGGCAGCTCGACTTAGAACCTGACGGACGGCACAGGCCAGCTGGCCTCATGCTCTCTGTGGCGCTGTGCTCACATCACAGGTCCTGCTCACGTGGGAGCCAAACCCAGAACGTGTGTAGAAATAACCTTGAGAAAGACACAAACATGTGTGAGCAGAATTGGGAACCACGACCGAGGAGCCGGAAAGAGGCCTCGAACACTGAGACCTGCAAAGCCAAGCTGCATGAGCCTCCCGTGAGTCGCAGGGCAGCCCGCGGTGCCGGTGTAAATTCACTTTATGGATAGAGTCTCAAGTTCATCCAGGAGAGCAATCGTGAGAGTAGCCCAGAAATTTCTGAGAAAGAACCAGGTTGCAGGGTTGCCCGATGTTCTAAACACAAAAGCGTCGATGCAGGTGTGACCAGCGACAGCCCGGCTGGGCCCTGTGAGTTCCTGGTGAGAGCCAGAGCCGATGTGGGGACTTGGGTAGGACAGACGCAGCACTTGAAGCCCCTGGAAATACAGTAGATTCGTGGAGAAGAAGTCTGGTCCCCACCTTTGTACACAAAAGACTTCTAGTTGGATTGAAGATCTGAACGTAGAAATGTGAGTTCGAAGAGCTGGAAGAGAGGTGGAGATTATGTTCCTAATCTGGGCCCCCCTGTGGCTGTGGCCGCAGAGGAAAATACTGACAGATGGGAGGCGCGCTGCTTGAAAAGATACATCGTTTCCCACCCACGTGACCTCCAGCCTTAACAGAAGTGGTGTATAATAGGGTGAGGGTTTGGTAAAAGGGGATTCACAGAAGATGCCAACAAACACCTAAAGGATGCTCAAACTTCAAGAACAATCCAGAACTGAAAAGGGGACACGGAGATAAATGCTCCGAAGATCCACAGAAACGAACCGGGTGCTGCCGTGCCCCACGACCAGGAGGTGGCAGTGTGAGGCCGCGGCCGGGTGCAGCCTGGCCGCTGGACGGGGTCTCAAGGGTGGCCCCCTTGTGCGCCGCGGGGTGGGCGGCCCGCGTGCCGGTGAGTGATGGGACGGGGCACTACAGGAGGTGGGAGCCGGTCTCCGGGGCAGAGGGTCGAGGAAACGGAGACCTCGGGAGCGTGGCTACCCTGGTGGTGATTTTGCTCTTGAAATGCCAGTGTTGATCCAGAAGGAGTTCCGAGGAGACGAGCTGTTGACGGTGGCTGCCCTGGGAAGGAGCAGGGACGAGGGCATATCCGCCTCTGACCCAGGGCGCCTGTTTCTTATTTAAATTCCGACACCAAACTATACACGTTGGTGTTCAAGTCAGGTGACTTTATGCTATTGGCTTCTTTGGGAAGTGACCACAGAGCGGTAGTGTTGTGGCCCGTCCCTAGCTGGGCAGCACAGAGGAGTTTGGACCCCAGTGAGGAAGGCACTGCCAGCCCCACAAGCCCGCCGCCCCGCTGCCTGCCTTCCCTCTCCCTCCCTGCCAGCCAGCCAGACCTGCTCCTTTTTGTCGTTGGGCGGCTCTCCCTGAGGTCGTGCCCTTCCTGAAGGACGCGCTGGCCCAAGTCTGTAAGGCCAAGCTCACGCACTCTAGGGCAGGGGAGGCGTCTTGGGCCTGGACACCCTGGGCACACTACCCCACCCACCGACCCACGCACGTGCACACCCCATGCACACGTGCACACACATGCACCTGTACCCCCCCACGTGCACATGCACACCCCCGTACATGCAGTGCACAGACACGTGCCCCACACAAAGTACCCACACATACATGCAGGCATGCACATACCTCACACGTGTAGCCCACACGTGCACACGTGTAACTTCCACGCATGTGCGCACACACACACACACTCCCTCCCCTTCCCAGGTGTCAGCTGCAGAGACGCCCTCCCGAGGGCTGAGCAGGTGTGGGACCCGCACTTCGGGTCCCTGTCTTCCTGTAGGGTTGCCGTCCCCAGTGGGATTTACCACCCATGGGGCCGGGGACATCGGCTTATACTCCTTCATGCCTTTCAATGTGGAAATGGCTTTCAGCGTTGCTTTTTTTTTTCTTTTTTTTTTTTTTTTTAATAAAAATCTATTTTGTTGGTTCCAGTCACCAACTGACCTTTGTCACTTCCTTTCCCCCGTCTCTCTCTGCTTCGCGGGACATGGCCCCAGGGGAGTTCTCAGGTGCGTATCTCTCTCATCTGTCTGCCTTCATCCCCCTCTGCCCACGGTAGCGTCCAGCTGGAGTGGGTCAGCATCCTTGGGACACTCCCTGCTGCCATCCAGTTGTCGCTGGCTGTGCAGCCTGTCCCCTCCTGGTCCCTTTCTGGGCCACCAAGACACACATGCTTTTCGCTCCCCAGCCTCCTGCCGCTCGGAAGCTTACTCTGGTTTGCTCTACTATTACCCCACCGACAGTGGCCTTGACCCCGTCCTTTCAGAGGCTGGCGGTCCCCCAGTGCCGTTTCCTAAGGCTCTATGGAGCCATCAGAAGCATAGGACAGTTCGGATGGGACCACAGGCCCAGTTACGTGGTGTCTCCCCTCTGTCACATGCACCCCAGAAGTCAGGGGTCCTCTTCCCATGTGGCAGAGGACTCAGTTCCTGCTTTCCCCCTCTCCTTCCAGCAGGAGACCCCGAGCCCACCCACATGCACCCACCTAGTGTGCTAAAGCCATGCTGGCTCCCCGCGTGCCACTTTCCCTCATTTGCAGACACGCTCCCCTAACCCCCACCCTTCCCGGCTCAGGGCTTGGGTGCACTGCTGACCCTCCACCTTGCCACCCGGGTGCTGAGGCCTGGTGGCTTTTCCAGGAGGAGGAGCTGGCTCCATGCCTCTCCCACCCCTCCATCCCGCTCCAGGGTGCACCCCAAACCCGGAGACCAGTAGCCCTAGCGGGCCTCCCTGCTACTGCTCACACAGGCTTAATGCGCTTCTTTTTTCTCCCTTCCTTCCGTCTCCCTGCCGCCCTGGCCGCCCGGCTCCCGTGGGACTGGGATGGCTCTCCTAGTGCGCCATGATTTCTTTGGTAAGGCCAAGGCCCCATTTCAGTTTGCTTCTCCTGTTCCTTCCTTCCTCCGTGGGCCTCACACCTTCTTCCTGCTTCGCGAGCTGGTCGCTTCGCTCTGCGTGGTGGGGCAGCGGTGGGGCCAGCAGAGGCCACAGGCTCTCCTGGCTCCTAGCCCTGGGGTGGGGGGGTTGGTTTCAAGTCCCAAGTCCCCAGCGCCCTCCCTCAGAGCAGACCCTGGACAGGCCAAGGGGCGGGAGCGGAGACAGCAGTCAGAGCCCGTACCCGGCACACCGCGTGCGTAGGTCTTGTTTCACGGTTGTCCTTGACAAGGGGCGAGTGATCAGGAGGAACAGACTCTGGGCTCTCGGGACTGTCACCATAGCTGAGTGCCAGTATTTCAGAGTTTTTGTGACGTGCCTGCAGACAGCTTAGTGGTGGGGTCCACCTTGGGGCTTGGTATAGAGGAGCTGGGGGGACCCCTCTGGGCACCAACCCCAGGGAGTGCGGTCCTCACTTCCACTCTCTCTCCCTGCTGCTGGGCCCCAGGGAGGCCGCCTGCCCTCCTTGGCCCCGAGCTCTCTGCCGTCCTGTGCTGTCTTCTCTGTCCCCATCACCACAGTTCCAACCACCGCTGTCCTGGGGACAACTGTGAGAACAGTCTGCCTCACGAAGGCCTCAGAAACCACAGGGCTAGGGAGTTGCTGACAGGGGACAGACCGAGGCCACCCGGTGGGGCTGGTGCCGGCTGAGCCCTCCCACGGTAGACAGATCTCCTGTGGATAGAGCTCGTGCAGGTCAGCCCGGGGGCTGTTGGGCCCATCCACACAGGGCTGTCCGGGGGCTAGTCTGGGACTCCGTCCCTGCCAGCTGCTGCCGGCTGAGAGCCCAGATGAAGACCAGCAGAGGCCTCTCCCTGGGATTCCCAGAGGCCAGCCCCGTGGGCCTTGTCCCCTGCATCTGCCCCCCAAGGCCGAGCCGCCCCTGGGGAGGAGGGCTGCTGCTGTGGGACAGGTAGAGTAGCATCGAGGGCTGGCTTTGGACCCGGGGAATACCTCTGTGCCTTTTGTTTCAGGAATGGGCAAGGAAGTGGGGAATCTGCTGCTGGAGAACTCCCAGCTTCTAGAAACCAAGTAAGAATGCTCTTCTCCAGGGCACCTGGGGGGCTCTGTTGGTTAAGCCTTCCACTCGATTTCGGGTCAGGTCATGATCTCAGGGTCCTGGGATCTAGCCACACGTTGTGCTCTGCACTGGGCATGGATTTTGCTTGGGATTTTCTCTCTCCCCCTCTCCCCCCACTATCCTCTCTCTGAAAAGAAAAAAAAACCCGGAATGCTGTCTTCCCTCCGTGGGTACTGAGATAATGCGCCGCCCAGGGCCAGGGCCTCCCTATAACAATGCTGGGAGGGGCCCAGACCCACATGGCCCAGCTTTCCCCTCCAGGATCGCCACTCTTCCCCGCATTCTGCACTGTGGGGTCTTCGCTCAGACCCCCATGAGCCGGCAGGCCCTGTCGAGCCCCCATCGCACTGTGTGCACAGCGGTTCACACGGACTTCTCGACTCTCTGCCTTCTCAAAGAAACGCTCTGAATGTGGTGAAAAATGACCTCATCGCCAAGGTGGACCAGCTGTCCGGGGAGCAGGAGGTGCTCAGAGGGGACTTGGAAGCCGCCAGGCAGGCCAAGCTCAGGCTAGAGGGCCGTGTCAAGGACCTGGAGGAAGAGCTGAGGCGGTGAGCGAGGGCCGGGGGCTGGGCCCTGGGAGGAGGTGGGGGGGCTCCCGGAAGGGGTGGGGCTAGGCCACGCCCCTAGTCCAGTGCCCCCTTTCGGGGCTCCCTCTGGAGGACACACCACACCCCCCAGCGGCTCAGCCCTGCCCTCCTCCAGCAGCCCCCCCCCCCCCCCCCCGTCTCCTTTAGGAGGCACAGGTGTCCATAGCCTTCGTAGGTTCATTAAGGAGGAGGGTGGTTCTGGGTTCTGGAACGTTCTGGGTCCCCTTTCCAGCACTTGGCACCTGTTCTAGCCTGATGCTTCCCACAGGGGTGCCTGTGGCTCCAGGCTGGAAAGGGGAGGTGGGGGGTTGGGCCTGTGGGGGCGGCAGACCTGCCTGGGGCTCCGCCTTCCCCATTCCCCAAAGCCCTGGTCCTCTGCTGGGGCCGCCAGGGCTCACTAGAGCAGGGCTTCGGGCCACTGGTCTGCCAGGGCCCGAGCCCAGCAGGGCCCCTCCCCCCTCCGCCACAATTCCCTCCTGGTCCTGCAGAGTGAAGTCCGAGGCCATCATCGCCCGGCGCGAGCCCAAAGAGGAGGCGGCGGATGTAAGCAGCTATCTCTGTACAGAATTGGTATATTCCACTATTGACCTGCGGGGCACGGGGGCGGGGCACGGGGGCGGGCCGCGGGCCGGGTCTCGGGGCCCTCCTCACTCCTTCTGTGTCCTCTCCTCCACCCTTTCCTGGTGCGAACCCCCGTTCAGCCTTAGGGGCCCACACCCTGCCCAGGTCCAAGGACGGTCCTGAGGGGAGCCCTCTACTCCTTGGGGGTTCGTAACTGACTATTGCATGGAAGGTAGAGGGAGACGGTGTGTTGGGCCTTTGCCCTCACCCCTGTGGATCCCCTTCTGGCCAGGGTCTGGGGACTGGGCTCCCTGCCTTCCGCAGAGGGCAGGGCCGGGCTCCTCGGCCTGAGGTGGATAGGGGACACGGCACACTGCTCAGTAGCTCGGTTACTCTTGGGGGCACGTGATGCGCGTGTCAGAGTGCCGGCCACGTGTTCCCTCAGCCTGTCCTGTGAAGCCCCTACCTCTGAGCACCTTAGAAGAGACCCAGAGGCACCTGGGCCTCCTTGCCTGGGGCTGGGGGCTGCAGCTCACTCACCTGGCAGCCCCCTGGGGTGCCTCAGCCCTGTGCCAGCCTGCAGCCGCATGGAGCAGACTGGGTCCTGCCCCCGCACTCCCAGCTGGCAGACCCCACACGGATCTGCCGAAACCGCCAGCGTCCCCCTAGGACGCAGTGCCTCCTGGTCCCGCTCGCCGGACCTTCCCTAAAACCTCTCTTCCTCTGGTGCCCCTGGGGACTGATGTCACCTGTCCGTGTCAACTGGAAGCATTTGGGATCGCCATGGGGTCCAGGGGCTTGTGTTAGCCTCCTCGAGTGTGTCATGTGACCTTCTAGAAAGGTCCCCCTTGGGGGGTGGGTAGGCTGCCCACATACCCCCCCAGCACGTTTGCCTGAGGAGGCCCCGGAGAGGAAGGGTGCCTGCCGGCTGCCCGCTGGCTGAGCGGCTGTGCCCCCGCAGGACAAGGTCCCCCTGGCGCAGCGTCGCCGCTTCACGCGGGTGGAGATGGCCCGTGTGCTCATGGAGCGCAACCAGTACAAGGAGAGGCTGATGGAGCTCCAGGAGGCCGTGCGGTGGACCGAGATGATCAGGTGGGCCCCTTGGCCCCCTTGGGTGCCCAGCTGTGAGCCATGGTCCCCGCGGCAGGCCCTGACGAACAGAATGCGGCAGATCCCTCCCCGCCTCCCTCTCCCGCAGAAGGGCCGGAAGGGGGCCTGGTGGGAGCCCATGCGGGGCTCTGAGCCGGCAAGGGGCCCGGCTGGGCTAGAGCCGGGCTGGTGTGTTGGGGCCTGGTGTGCCGAGACCCTTCCGGGAAGCTGTGACTGACCCCCTGGGAGCCCCTCCTCCCTGAGGCCAACTCTCCGTGTGCCCATGGGGGGCTCCCCGGCACCCGGTCCCGGGCAAGGGAGGTGCCAGGTTGGCCTGGGCAGGGCCTAGTGGGTGGGTGTAGTTTGGGGACAGGTCTGCCTGGGCACGGACTGAGCAGGTCCCCGGCCCCCCTTCCCGCCCCCTGTAGAGCGTCCCGAGAGCACCCGTCTGTTCAGGAGAAGAAGAAATCCACTATCTGGCAGTTGTGAGTTGGGGCACCAGGATGGGGAGGGGGCAGAGGCGGCTTCCCGTTGGCCGCCCCTCACTTCCCGTGCCCCCGCTGGCAGCTTCAGCCGCCTCTTCAGCTCCTCGTCCAGCCCCCCTCCAGCCAAGCGGCCCTACCCCTCGGTGAACATCCATTACAAGTCTCCCACCACAGCCGGCTTCAGCCAGCGCCGCGGCCACGCGATGTGTCCCATGTCTGCGGGCAGCCGGCCCCTGGAGTTCTTCCCTGACGAGTGAGTGTCCCAAAGTGTCCCTGCTCCTTCCGCAGGCCTGCGCCACAGGCTGGGTTGAGGGGAGGCCCTGGGTCCCAGGGTCCTGCTCCTCCGGGCTCTGAGGCACAAGTGGCCTCTGCCTCACACTCCGGGGAGCTGTGCTGGGGGACGCGGTCCCTGGTGGGAAGGGGGCTGACCAGCCTCCAAGGCCGACCTCTCTGCGCCCACACCCTGCGCCCCTCCAGCCTGACTGGGTGCATGGGGTGTCTCTGGGCACAGGCCCCACTGCCCCCCGGTCCCTGCCCTTCATCCCAGAGGGCCACCCACAGCCCCTCAGGTGCCCCGGCTCCCCTGCCCTTGGGGACAGCGCTACAGCCAGCAGTCGGGGTCAGGCCCCACCCCAGGCTCTGGACCACACCCCTGTGTCCTTGGAGGTTCTGGGAGCCGACAGGAAGTCGGCAGCGTGGGGTTTCCGCCTGGGAATAACTCTGTTTTGAATTTCATGTTTCCTTTAGTTTTGATACCAGAATTTTGGCCCTAGAGCAGAAGTGGGGGATTCTGTGTGCTATGTCCTTAGGCCTGGGGCAGGGGACCAGCGCTGGGCGGGAGCTGGACAGGGGCTGGTGCCCAGACTGCCTGTTGGGAGGCGGCGGGTGGGGGGCGTGGTCCTGCCACCTGGGCGTGGGGACCCTGCGTGCTCCATGCAGGGCAGGCCCGCGGGCGTGGGCAGGAAATGACCTGTGTGCCTCCTGCCAGCGACTGCACGTCCTCCGCCCGCCGGGAGCAGAAGCGGGAACAGTACCGCCAGGTGCGCGAGCACGTGCGCAACGATGACGGGCGACTGCAGGCCTGCGGCTGGAGCCTGCCGGCCAAGTACAAGCAGGTGCTGCAGGGGGCGCAGGAGGCCGGGGGAGGGGTGGGGGTGCAGGGGCAGGTGGGACGGCAGCTGGGGGGCCACCTGCGCAGCCCTCGGTGCCCCCATGGCCCCACCCACGGAGGACCGGCCCTCCGCCTCTGGCCTCAAGCCCACGTGGCCTCTGCCTTGTGGTTGCAGCTGAGCCCCAATGGGGGCCAAGAGGACACACGGATGAAGAACGTGCCCGTGCCCGTGTACTGCCGCCCTCTGGTGGAGAAAGACCCAACCATGAAGGTGAGCCGGCTCGGCGGGCCTGACGGGCGCGGGTGGGCGGGCGCGGGCAGCGGGCTCACTGATCCCAGGGCCCTTCTCCCAGCTGTGGTGTGCCGCGGGCGTCAACCTGAGCGGGTGGAAACCGGGTGAGGACGACTCTGGGAACGGAGTCAAGCCTGTGCCAGGCCGCGACCCTCTGACCTGCGACCGGGAAGTGGAAGGAGAGACCAAGAGCAGCCACACGTCTCCAGAGAAGAAGGTCAGAGCAGACGGCAGGGCCAGGGACCCCGCTGCTCCCAGGGTCTAGGTGACTGTGCCCAGCACTGGAGTCACATTGAGAGGGACAGAAACAGGACAGCTGGGGACAGTGCCGCAAGACTGGGCTCATTTGAGGTCCCCTCCCAGTCCGGGACTGATGGAGGCCTTCGCTGCCTCCTGGGTCGGGGGAGATGTGCAGAGGGTCTAAGGCCCCCGCAGGCCACAGGGCTGGAGGGCTCATGCCCCCAGGGGTGTCTCCTCCTCCTCGCAAGCTGTGCACAGAAGAGGCAGGCGGCCCGAGGACAAGGGGGCTGGCGGAAAAGGCTTCACATGGGGTGTAAGGCTTTGTTCTGTGGCCCAGACTGGCTCGGGGGCAGGGACCAGGGTACCGGAGCTCAGTCCTCTCATCTAGACAAGAAGCTCAGCCCCAAGTTCTCACTGTCCTGCTGGTGGAGGACATGCATGCCCTGAGGCCGCGGGCAGGGCTGCACCCTGAGAGGGCTCGGGAGCCCCCACGGTCCGTGCGGCTACTGGAGAGGCCGGGCCTACTGTGCTCGGAAACAGGCAAAGGAGCTCGCCGAGCCGGATGCCACCTCCAGCCGTGTGTGGGTCCTCACCAGCACCCTGACCACCAGCAAAGTGGTCATCATCGACGCCAACCAGCCGGGCACCGTGGTGGACCAGTTCACCGTCTGCAACGCCCACGTCCTGTGCATCTCGAGCATTCCAGGTGAGGGCCGGCAGCGTGGGCTTGGCGCTGCTCCGCAACGGCGGGGATAGAGGAGGCCTGCTGAGCTGTACCAGCCTCGCTTGGGACATGCTGGGGACACTCGGGAGCCCATGGGGGTGTCCAGAGGGGAGCACACTGGCAGTGCCGCTCCTTAGTCCTGTGAACGACTAGGAGACGACCCCAAGGTGATTGTCGCTCTCGTGCCTAGAAGGAGCAGGGCCGCAGGACAGATGGAAATACCGGTCAGGAACTGAACACGGACCTGCCATGGGCCCAATTCCCACTGCCCTGCTGCAGCTGGGAGAGCTGGGGCCGACGGAGGCTTGGCTTGGCCTCTCAGCGGCAGTCCTCGTGCCAGCATTTGGGGTGGGCAGGGCCCTGCCTGGGCCGTCTTCCAAGATGGCCCCAAGCTCCTCAGGACTCTTAACTTTCTGACATGTGATCAGAGTTGATTGCTCCCAAAGACCAGAGTCTCACTTCTCCGTGCCTTGTGCCAGCTCTCCAGGCCTGCAGGCGGTGGTCGTGAGTAGGGGCCCACGTACTGAAGCCAGCCTGGCCTAAGAGCCTGGGGCGCCCTGAGCTGCCCACGTTAGCCGGCAGCCACCTTCTCCTTCCCCAGCAGCCCCACATGGGACGGGAGGCCTGGTTGTGTTCTGGTAGTAGGGGCTACTTGGCATGGGCCGACGGGGTCGTGACTCTCCCGCAGCGGCCAGTGACAGCGACTACCCTCCAGGGGAGATCTTCCTGGACAGCGATGTGAACCCTGAGGACTCCGGCACCGACGGCGTGCTGGCGGGCATCACCCTGGTGGGCTGCGCGACCCGCTGTAACGTGCCCCGCAGCAACTGCTCCTCCCGAGGGGACACCCCAGTGCTGGACAAGGGTCAGGGTGAGCTGGGCCTGCGCCTGGGCGGCCGCCCTCCCCTAACCCCCTTGTTCCTCCCCACCCCCTGGCCACACTCACCCTTCCCTTCTGCAGGGGAGGTGGCTACTGTCGCCAATGGGAAGGTCAACCCATCTCAGTCCACGGAAGAGGCCACGGAAGCGACGGAAGTGCCAGACTCTGGGCCCAGCGAGGCAGAGGCGGCTGTGGTGCGGCCTGGGCCCCTCACGGAGCATGTCTTCACCGACCTGGCCCCTTCCCCGGCCCCCACTGCCCAGCCTGGCAGGTGGGCTCTCTGAGGACGGGGCCGACGAAGGGGAGGGGAGGCTGACTGAGGTGGGCAGGGAGGGGCTCCCCCGGGCCACCCTGGAGCAGCCATCCTTCTTGCAGCGAGAACGGGCCGGAGGCTGACACAGGTGGGGCACAGCCCGAGCCGGAGCCCAGCGCAGACCCTGCGGGGGCCAGCAACAGCGCGGCCCCCACCATGTGGCTGGGAGCCCAGAACGGCTGGTAGGTGGGGCCCTGGGGCGGGAGGGAAGGGTCTCCGGGGCGAGCACCCCTGCCCACCACGGCCTCCTCCCACAGGCTGTACGTGCACTCAGCCGTGGCCGACTGGAAGAAGTGTCTGCACTCCATCAAGCTGAAGGACTCGGTGCTGAGCTTGGTGTACGGGACCCCAGCTGAGGGCGGGCGTCGGGAGGGGCCCGGGGCGTCGGGAGGGGCCCGCGGCGCCCGGCCTGGGCCTGCTCGCTCACCACCGTCCCTTTCCAGGCATGTGAAAGGACGCGTGCTGGTGGCCCTGGCTGATGGGACTCTGGCCATCTTCCACCGAGGCGAAGGTGAGGCCCAGGGGCGCTGGGTGGGCGAGCGGCCACACCCACCATGGGCAGGTGGGGTCCTGGCCAGGCCCGAGCAGGCGTCTGGGGCTCTCTGCAGATGGCCAGTGGGACCTGAGCAACTATCACCTGATGGACCTGGGCCACCCCCACCACTCCATTCGCTGTATGGCCGTCGTGTGTGACCGCGTGTGGTGTGGCTACAAGAACAAGGTGCATGTCATCCAGCCCAAGACGATGCAGATCGAGGTGAGTGCTGGCAGCAGGAGGGCCTCGCGGGAGGGGAAGTGGCTCCTGCTGGGGGACAGCGCTCCCGGCGTGCCTGCTAATGGGCCCTGGGGGCTTTGTGGGGTTCAGGGAAGCCTGCTCAGGGAGACACCACCATCACAGGCCAGCCGGGGCGGCCGGGCTGTGAGTGCCAGTCTGTCTGGCCTCCACCCACTGCTTTGCTCTGTGGCGAGTCCTGTCAGTGCCCACGGGGCCTGCTCGCCTCCCCCGGGCCACCAGCCTGTGGCCGAGTGGGCAGGGTGCTGGCTATGGCTCTGTCCTGGAGCCTGGACCCCGAGAACTAGAACAGGTTCTAGAGGGAAGACTGCAGTGAGCCACACGGGCAGCATCGTGACCCGCGGCTAGGTGGGTTCAGAGCGCCCCCCCCGGTACCCCCTCATTGACGTGAGCTGCTGCGACCCCACAGAAGTCATTCGACGCACACCCGCGGCGGGAGAGCCAGGTGCGGCAGCTGGCGTGGATCGGGGATGGGGTGTGGGTGTCCATCCGCTTGGACTCCACGCTGCGGCTCTACCACGCCCACACCCACCAGCATCTGCAGGACGTGGACATCGAGCCCTACGTCAGCAAGATGCTGGGTGAGGGGCTGTGCCGGGCTCGGGCGTCAGGGTCGGGAGGGCCCCTGGCAGCGTCTACGCCAACCACTCCCCCTCTTCTCCCCAGGCACCGGCAAGCTAGGCTTCTCCTTTGTGCGCATCACGGCCCTGCTCATCGCGGGCAACCGCCTCTGGGTGGGCACCGGCAACGGCGTGGTCATCTCCATCCCGCTGACGGAGAGTGAGTGATCCCCCTTGACACGTGCACGGGTGGTGGTGACTGGTTGGGACGAGACTGGGGGGCAGGGGGTGGAGAGTACGCCCGCCCCGCCCCGCCCCTCCCATGACTTCTCTCCTCTCCTCTCCATGCCGTGCCCCTCGCCTCCCCAGCTGTGGTTCTGCACCGAGGCCAGCTCCTGGGGCTCCGAGGTGAGTCCAGAGCGTCTGCTTCCTGCCCTCGCATGGAAGCCCCCAGCTGAGATGCCCTGTGGGCTGAGGCTGGCCTCACCCCTGGCAGTGGGCGCTCTCCCGCTGCTGCCTCTGCCCGCTGGAGATCAGCGGCCTCCTCCTCAGGCTCAGGCCTGTGGCCCTTCTCTCTCTCCAGCCAACAAAACATCCCCCACAGCTGGGGAAGGAGCCCGCCCTGGGGGCGTCATCCACGTGTACGGGGACGACAGCAGTGACAAGTCGGCCAGCAGCTTCATCCCCTACTGCTCCATGGCCCAGGCCCAGCTCTGCTTCCACGGCCACCGCGATGCCGTCAAGTTCTTCGTGTCAGTTCCAGGTGAGGGCCTGGCCCCCCCCCTTGCTGCCAGGCCGTGGCATGGCCCCCCTCCCGGAGCCTGGGCGGGGGCGCCGGCTGCCGGCTGAGCTCCCTGTGCCCCAATGACAGGAAACGTGCTGGCCACTCTCAACGGCAGCGTGCTTGACAGCCCGTCCGAGAGCCCCGGGCCCGCCGCGCCCCCCTCGGACACCGAGGGCCAGAAGCTGAAGAACGTGCTGGTGCTGAGCGGCGGGGAGGGCTACATCGACTTCCGCATCGGTGAGTAGGCGCTGCCCGGGGTCCCGGGACCCCCCAGCGGGGCCGTCCCATCACAGCAGCTGCTGTCTGTCCAGGGGACGGAGAGGATGATGACACCGAGGAGAACACTGGGGACGTGAGCCAGGTGAAGCCCCTGCTGTCCAAGGCGGAACGCAGCCACATCATCGTGTGGCAGGTGTCCTACAGCCCCGAGTGAGGCTCCGGCCTGCCCGCCGCCTGCCCGCCGCCCACGTGTACATACAGCCCCCCCCCACCTCGCCCACCCGCTGCCCGCCCCGCAGGCAGCCCGGCGCCTGCCCCTCTTAGAACCTCTCAACCTGCAGCTTTCACCTTAGGGCCGGGCCTCCCCGAGGGCGGCAACACGGGTCCGGCTGGGAAGGAGGCAGGGGAGCGGGGTTGCACCCTCACCAGGAGGGCAAGAACCTCTGGGGACAGCTGACCCGGCAGCTTCTGGCTTGCCTCTGGTCCCAAGTTCTCACAGCCTGGGGGCACTTCAGGGCCAGAGCAAGGCAGGTCGGGCCAGGAGAAGGCCCTGCAGGTGGCTCCCAGCTCCACCCCGGGCCCCCCACTTCCCTCACCCCCAGGAACCCCCAGGGCAGGAAGCAGGGACTTCAGCTGGCCAGGTCTTCCCAGCTGGAGCCCACTTGCCTTTGCCTGCTGCCTGATGGGGTGGGCCTGACCCTAAGGGAGCCACTAGCCTTCCCCAAACACTCCCTACCCACACTCTGATGCCTGCCCCGGGAATTGGCATGGAAGCAAGTAGCCAGGCTGCCTAAGGCAGCTGCCTGAGAAGACGGGGACAGATGCCCTCTTCGTGCTCACCCCGTGTGGCCAGCGCTCCCTGCGCGGAAGACCCACCTGGTGGGAGCAGGCTCTGGAGTCCTCCCCTCCCAGAATCCCCTCGGGTGGAATTTCTCAGGCTCCCAAGGCAGGCCCAGGCCTCAGGAAGAAGGGGAGGCCCCTGGCTCAGCCTCAGGGGGACAGGGGGACATGTGCTCTGGGGCCTGCCTCCCAGTCTCCAAGGAGCCCAGCTCCCAAGACACACTAAGAAGTGCCTAGGGCTGGCAGTGTGGCCTGCTCCCTTGAGGGCAACTGAAGACAGCCCGAGAGAGCTCGGGGCAGAAGCTGCCTCCAGCCGGCTTTGAGGGGGCCGCCCTGGACTGCCCCGTCCCCGACCCGCCCAGGTCCAGGCCTCACTCCTGCTCCGGAGGCCCTGCTGCCCACCCACCTCCCACCAGAGAAGCACAGATCTCGGGCAGCCACGCCGCATCCCAGCCGGCCACCGCCACAGCCACGTGCAGCTGCAGGCTTCTCCCCACCACCCTGCCACTCTCCACTGTGATGTACGTCCAGTCCCTTGTCTGTTCCCACGGGACCGCGAAGTGACTCGAGGGCGAGCCGGGTGGGCGCAGCTAGGGAAGGGGCTGGGTGGTGATTCTCCTCAGGCTTTGGCCCTGCAAGCGAACCCACGTATCTGCTGTGTATGTAATAAATGTCTTCACGTCGTAGCCCTGTGTCCCTGGGCACAGACCGGCGGGGGCGATAAGGGCTTGCTTTACTTTATTGCCCCCGCGGGCCTGGGCGGGCTGCTAACAGGAGGGGCCCGCGGGGTCGCGCGGCTACTCGTACAGCCAGTGCGCGGCGCTGTCCTCCCAGCACAGCGGCTCGTCGCCGCGGAACCAGAGCGCGATCTCCCGGCGGGCGCTCCACCGAGTCGCTGCCGTGCACCACGTTCCTGCGGGAGAGCCGCGTGAGCGCCGGCGGCACCGGGGCGTGGCGGGGGCCGGGCGCGCGCTCGGGCTGCCTTACTTGCCGACCTCGACGCAGAAGTCCCCGCGGAGGGTGCCTGGCGCGGCGTCGGCTGGGTCTGTGGCCCCGATGAGCGCCCGCGAGGCGCGCACCACGTCCAGGCCCTGCCACACCTGCGCGCGAGCCGGCGGGGCTCAGTACCCGCCTGCGTCCGGGCCCGCCCGCCCGCGCGCCCGGCACTCACCATGGCCACCACGGGCCCCGAGCCCATGTAGCCCACCAGCCGCGCGTAGAAAGGCCGCTCGCGCAGCTCGGCGTAGTGTTCGCGCAGCAGCTCGTCCGAGGCCTGCGGCGGGCCGGGGTGGGGACGGGCCGCGCGCGCCGGGGTCTCCGCCCGGCCGCCCGCGCCCCGCCGCCCCCCGCGCGCCCTCACCTGCACCAGCTTCAGCGCCACCAGCTTGAAGCCCTTGCGCTCGAAGCGCCGCACGATCTCGCCCACGAGCCGCCGCTGCACGCCGTCGGGCTTCACCGCCAGGAAGGTGCGCTCGTACACGCCGGCGCCCGCTGCGGGGACCCGCGGGGTCGGGGCGCGTCAGGCCCGGCCGCTCCCCCACACGCCCGCACCCCTACCCGGATCCGCAGCCGCTCCCCGGCCGGGAAGAGGTGGGCGAGCGCCGTCGGCAGCAGGCACAGCCTGATGGCGGCGGGCGTGCAGGGAGCCCCAGCCCTCGGGCACCCCCCAGGGTCGGCGTTCCCTCCCGGAGCTGCCCACAGCCTGCTGTGGCTGCCCAACCCCAAACGCAAAGAAAACCACAACCCAGGGCGCCGGTTCTGCCTTTATTCGCGCGCGCACACGGTTCCCGGCCGAGTCCCGCAGCGGCCGCACGGAGCGCGGAGGCGACCCCGCGCCAGCGCTTGGGGCTCCGCGCTGCCAGCCCCACCGCCCCCCGCGGCCAGCTCGCCCAGAGCAAAGGCGCGGGGGCAGGGCCCGGCTCCACGCTACCTGGGGGCTGACCCAGCTACAACGCAGAGGCGTCTTCGTTCACAAAGCGGGGCCCCGCGCCCTCCCCGTGGCATTCAGACTGGCGTGGCCTTGGCCTTTTTCTTCGCCTCCTGCTTCTCAGGGTAGTCCCAGGGCTGCACTCGGGTCCGCTCCAAATTCAGCATGGGCTCCTCGGTGCAGGCGTCCCCTTTTTTCTGCCGCTCCGCTAGGATCATGGCCCGCAGGAGTGGCGGGTAGGGCACGCAGCGCGGCGCGTCCTCGGGCGGCGCCGGCGTGAACGCGGTGAAGGCCGCCTCCTCGTGCTTGGGCACCAGCCGCCAGTCGTGGTACATGACCTGCCCGATCTCCCGGGCCTCGCTCTCCGTCCGCCCTGGGGAAGAAGGCCGGGGCTGAGCGCACGGGCGCCCGCGGGGCAGGCTGGGGTCAGGGTCAGGGCCGCCCCCGGCGCCTCACCTTTGAAGGTCAGCACGCCCCAGGCCTTCCCGTGCTCCAGGTTCTGCAAAGCAAGCGCACAGGGCGTCGGCTCGGAGCGCGCGCCCGCCCCCTCCCCGCGGCCGGGGCGCCGGGGCACCCGCGCGCACGCACCTGCGCCGTGTAGTCGGGCCGCACGCGCGTCAGGCGCCAGTAGCACGGCTCGTCGTGCTGCCACAGCCAGGACTTGCGCGTGACCAGGCGGCCCAGGCCGAAGAGCGGCAGGCGGCTGAGCAGCTGCATGAGGCTGCTCTCCCGGCGCACGTCGGCCCAGGCGCGCACCGGCAGCCGGCGGCCCGAGTACGGCCGCGTCAGCGTCTCGTAGTCCAGGGCGTAGCGCTGCGAGTCGCGCGGTCGGTTCCGCTGCTCCCGCAGGGCCCGCACGCGACGGGCCAGCTCGGCGATGAGCCGCGGCCGCGCCTTGCGCGCCATGGTCGGCGCCCCGCTCGTCCGCGCCGCGACCGGAAGCCGCGCCTCCGCCGGAAGCGGCCGGTGTCCCTCGGCAAAGCGTCCGGGTGCGGCCGGAAGCCCAGCGGAGGCCGGGCCGACGATGGCGCGGGAGGGCCCCGGGAGGGCGGGGTGCTGGCGCCGGGCGGGCGCCCGGGACGGGGGCCGGCGGCGGCCTCCGACATGGGAGGTCTCGGACTCGGACGGCGAGGGCCCCGCCGGCGCGAAGGCCCGCGGGCCGGCGGAGGGGCGCAGGGCGGCGGCGGAGGAGCGCAGGGCGGCGGCCGAGGCGCTGCGGCCGGAGCGGGCCCTGGGGCGCGTGGCGGTGCGCGTGGACCCAGGTGCGGGAGGCGCCCGGGGGCCGCCGGCGGCACCCCCGAGGCCGCCCTCCGCGCCGGAATGGGGTGGGTTTCCCAGCCGGGGAGGCGCGTGGGCGGGAGGCGGCCGGGCGCAGGCCGGGGTCCGCTCCCCGCAGCCGGGCAGTGGCGACAGCCGTGTCCCTGCGGCCCATCGCAGCCCTTCTGGAAGATGCTGGCGCCGACAGCCTGCTGGAGGCCCTGGGCGCCCTGGGCTGTGAGTACCACATCGAACCCCAGCGCGCGGCCCGGAGCCTCAGGTGGACCAGAACGGAGCCGGACCCTTGTCCCCGCACTGTGAGTGTCCCAGGGCCTGAGGGCTTGTTCCCCGCAACTTCACGCAAGCCTGGGGGTTTGAGAGCGGTCAGCTAGAAGCTGGAGCGCTCAGGGGGTGCCGGTGTCCGCCGCCCTGAACTGGTCTTGGACTTGGCCCGGGATGAGGTGAGGGTTGTCTGTAGACCAGTCCCGGCAGGGCCTGGGCTTGGCTATGGCGACGAGCCTCTGAGCCACTGGGCCCAGGCAGGGTGAGGTGTGGAGGGCGGGCAGCACTGTCTCTCCCTGTCCCCACAGGTGCCTTCGGAGGTTTGGGCTGCCGAGGAACAGGTTCTCCTGCTCCTGGAGCCAGAGGAGCTTCTGCAGGGCCTCCTGCAACTGACCCAGGTGCGCAGGGGCGGGGGCACTGTCGGCCTTCCCTGGGCGGAGGGGCTGGGTTCCCCAGCTTGGGGGAGCAGCCCGCTGGCTGCCCTTCCCTACCCTAGGGGAGAGGGAGCAGACAGGGTGTGTGCAGCGGCCTGGGCTGAGATGGGGGTGAGCTAGGGAAGCCAGGTGGGTTCTGGGCCTGGAGCAGACTGGGGCCGCTGCTGGAGAGTAAAACCCAGGTTAGGGGAGGCTCTCCAGGAAGCTGAGCGATAAGGCAAGGCATTAGCTGAGACTCTGTGCGGGTCGAGGTGTTTGTGACACACCCACAGAATGCTAGGCAGTTGGGGGCTGGGGTGCAGAGGCACAAGTGGAGGGCGGGGGCTCAGTGCCCCTCTTGCAGGTTCCTGGAAGGCACTGGGGGCTTTCCCAGGTCCCTTGGCCTTGTGGGAGGCACACAGCTGCTTTCTGTGGAAGGAAGCCTGTGTCCTCCTTTCCCCGGGACCACTGAGTCTCGGGCCGACTTTTTTGCATGCAAACGCAGTTGCCATGTTGTTAGCTGCAGAAGCATGTGTTAAACCTTGGCTTGCAGACTTGTGGCCCATCTTGCTCCGTGCCCTGGGTCTGTCCTGAGAGCTCCACCGGCCCCCACCTGGCTGTCATCGGGCTGGATGCCTACCTGTGGTACCAGTCATTCTCTTGCCCTTAGTAGGCCTGGCTGGGATGTGGGAGTTCAGGGGTTTACTATGACACAGCTAATTCCCTTTCTTGGGGGCTCCAGGGGAGTGATGGGGTGTGGGGACCCAGAGGGATGGTCACCTTTGCTCAGGTCTCAACAGCCCAGCAGCCAGGACATGCGGCAGCCAGAGAGTCCAGCAGTGGCCCGTGCCCCAGTGGCACTCAGCTGGCCCAAGGTGGAAGAGGTGAGGGCCCACCAGGTGAGGTGGGATGGGGTGGGAGGCTTGCCCTTGGTCCTGCCCTTGGTCCTGGTGTCTGGGCTGCTCTCCAAGGCCCAGCAGCCCGTTTCGGCCCCAGAGCAGCATGTGGGGCCGGTCTCAGCTGGGTGTCCCCTAGGGGTGACCTGGTCTGGCCCACACGGTGGGCTCACATCCTCAGGCCCTGGTCCTCCTGCAGCTCTGGGCACACCTGGATGTGCTGCTGGTGGCCTCCTGGCAGGAGCTGACTCGGCACATATGCGCCTTCACCAGGGCCCTTGCTCAGCGCCCACTCAAGTGCGTACCCCCCACCCGGACTTGTGACTGTGGCTGGGGGAGGGAACAGGGACACCTGGGTGGCTGGAATCTCTCTGGTGTCTTTGGGAGCAGAGAGAGCCAAGGGTTTTGTGAGCTAGGAGGACAGGGTGCTCCGAAGACACGAGGGTTCTAGAAGCTTCTTCGCATTCTTCTCCGTCTGCAGGCAGTACCGGGACTCCTGTGCCTTTTCCTTCTGTGTGGCTGGGCGCTGGGCAGCCGGGGAGCGCGTGGCAAGAGATGGCACAGGGCTGCGGGGCGTCTGGTGGCGACAGATCAGGCAGTTCCGCCGGGTCAGCCCTGCTGTGGCCGATGCCATTGTCACCGCCTTCCCCTCCCCCCGCCTTCTGCAGCAGGTGGGTCCCCCGGCCCCTCCCTGTCGCTGTAGCGCTAGGGCTCCAAGAGCTGCCCTGCTTACTGCTGTGCCTGCCACAGGCGTACACGAGCTGCACCACGGAGCGGGAGCGCCTGGCTCTCCTGGCGGACCTCCCCGTGAAGACGGGCGGTGCTGGCCGGCCCCGCAGGGTGGGGCCTGACCTGGCCCGCCGCATCTGCCTCTTCCTGACCGCCACCAACCCCGAGCTCCTGCTGGACCTGAGCTCATGACTGTCTGTGGGACAGGAAGGGGCCCTATCTCACCAGCAGGACAGAACGTGGTCCACGCCACCCCAACCAGTAGGGGGGAGGGAACAGGGCATTGCTCTTGGGGTGGGTGGGAAGGTGTGGCGTGGCCAGAACATTCTAGGGTAACTGGGATGGGCAGGAGAGGAGGGGTGAACTTCTCCTGCCCTGGGTCCCGGACATGCTGGCCACAGAGCCGGGGCCCAGTTGGGGTCAGGAAGGGGGAACAAACACCAGTCACAGGGAGACCTGGGGGTGGCATGTTCTGAGAAGCAGTAAAACAGTCCCGAGGGAGGAAAGAGAACCGGGCTGTCTCTCCTGGCAGGCTCCGTGATGCAGCTGGGCGCGACACGGAGAGAGTCCTGGGCAGCCGGGAGCCCCGGGCCTCGGCCCCGACTCCCTTCCTCTGGCCAGCACAGAGGCGTCACGTAGAGTCTAAGTTTATTACGGTCATTTCGGTCTGGGACAGGAGGGACAGCAGCTGACGACATGCACAAGCAGCTGAAGGACGCGAGCAGGCCGGCAGCAAGCACGGGGGCCACCTCTGCCTGCGTCCTCCGGCCCACAGTCGGTCCGGGGGGGCCGGGCTGGCCGCGTCTGCCCGACACCAAAGGCCAGTGCTCCCGGGGCCACAGGGCCCGTACCGGCCAAGACCGCCCTAGGCGTGAGTCTGCTCTCTGGAGCCCAGTCTGAAGGGGCGTGGAGCAGGCGGCCGCCAGGCCCCGGGAAGGCAGCGTCCCCCAGAAAGCGGTCAGGTCCGTCGGCAGCGTTTCCGTGGGTGCGGGTGGGGCTCGGGGCCCCTGGCACCTGTGGCCGCGGGGGACGGTGCCGGGGGCTTGCGGCGGCCGCAGCTCATGCTCAGGACCCAGCCGAGCTTGTGACGCAGCACCCGCTTGAGGCCGGGCGGCAGGGGCAGCCCCTCGAGCGTGTCCCCGGAGTCGGGCCGCAGCTGGCGCAAGCGGTGGCAGCACAAGTACTGCAGGGAGGTGATGCTGGCGCACGAGCGGATCACCTTCATGCTGCTCTTGGCCGCCGTGGAGCACACCATCGGGTAGAACTTCTTGTTCTGCAGCTTGGTGGCCGCCACGCCTGGGGGGCCGGGGGCACCACCTGAGTCCCCGGCCGGCCCTGCGGGGTGCAGACTCCCCCTGCCCCTGGTGTGGCCCCGCCCTCCAGGAAACTCAGGACCTCAGGTTCCTGCAGGGACCGGCTTCCAGGACGCCTGCGTGGGGGCTGCAGTTCCACACCCCACAGGCACCGGCCAAGGTCACATCTGCCCTCACCTATGCACTTCCTGTTCTTGAAGAAGGTGAGCGTCCCGTGCCAGGTGTCCAGGTGCACGCCGATGATGGAGCCCTGGCCGAACCTCGACGAGAAGCTCATCTTATCGCCCTTGTGATGGAGGAGCCCTGGGGGGCAGGGCGATGGGGTGAGCCCTGCTGCCTCGGGGTCGCGGCCCCCTCCTCCATCCTGCCTGCCCTCGGGGCCCCACATACCCGTGTACGAGAGACCCCAGCTGTCTTCGTCTCTGCCGAGCAGGCTGCAGAACGTGTGGTGGTACTTGTCCAGGTCCACGTCTGACGTCCCAATGCCCACCATCTGGGAAGAGTGGGGCGTGCAGAGGGCGTCTGGGGCCTGGGGTCACACCTGCTTGCCCCACCCCCCACAGCCTGCTGGTCACTGACCATGTCGGTGCCATAGACTGGTGAGGTCATCTTGATCTCCCAGAAGTGCTGGCCCTCCCCCAGCTCCTTGGTGCCCCTGATGGCCGCCGTGCCACAGCTGTACTCCATGTGGAAGTTGACCTTTCGGTTGTCACAGCTTAGCAGCGTGGCCGAAGACTTATTCAGGTCATCCCACACCCAGTCAAAATCTGCAGGAGCGGAGGCGGCCAGGACTGGAGAATATGCAGGCCCCGCGCCTGCCCCCGTGCCCCCGTCCCCCGCCCCGCGCCCCCGGTCCTCACACTCATCCTCCTCCCCGCAGCGGCAGTCCTTGTCCCTGCTGCGCTGCACCGTGTGCAGGCTGCTGCAGAAGGAGGCCTCGCTCTGGCCGTCACAGTCACAGAAGGACTCCCCGGTCACGGGCACAGCGCTGGGGATGGGCGGTGGCAGGGCGGGGGACTCTGGGTCGGAATCGGAGTCACTGTGCTGCGAGAGAAGGACCAGCTGCTCCCGTCTGGCGTGCGCCCTGCCCTCTGTCACCACGTGCGGGTGGGCAGCACTGATGCCCCGAGGAAGCACCTGCAGATCTGGCCCCAAAGGCCTTCCCTGGGTCTCTCCACTCTGTCCAGTGCCACCCCCAGTGGCCCTGGACACCTCCCCCAGCTTCCTGGGAATGGGTTCAAGGGCTCCACCCCACCTCCCACAGCCCCGGGGTCACCGGGCGCCCCACCGACAGCCAGTCATGGGGGGCTGCTGGCTGCAGCTTCCCCCTCCCCCACCCCGGGGAAGCCTGGAGCAGGGCAGCCCAGGGCAGTCTGTCTTGACCCGATGAAGGCAGCCTGGCTCTCCACACAGGGAGCGTGTGGGCCCCTTCCTGCGGCAGAGCCCCTGCATCTGCTCTGGGCTGTGGCCCTCTGGTCATCTGCAGGATGGGTGGCTCCTGACCCCCGAGCCCAGGGCACCGCAGTCCTGTGCTCACACGTGCAGTGCTGCCGCAGCAAGACCTTCCATGGGGACCTGTCCTCTGCCCAAGGGGCCCCATCCTCGTGACACGTGCTCCACGTCTTGGGAGCCCGATGATGGCCCAGAGCCAGATCCTTCCAGAAGGCCAGCCAGGGATGCTAACACTACAGATGCCTTCTGCGTACGGAGCTGTTGCTCTTCTGAGGACAGGGCCCTCTGGACCCACTTGCAAGGGGCTGGGGCCTTAACTGGCCGGGCCCAGGATGTAGGCACCCTCTGTGCCCTGCTCTCCTGGCCTCCATGAGCTCCTCCCCCAAAATGCCCCTGCACAGACCCAGGGCAAGGCCTGGTCTGCCTCCGCATCCTGCTGCTCTGAGGGTAAGGCCCACACCCGGCACTGGGGCCTGCCCCCGCACAGTTGTGTCCATCTGTCTCCTACAGCGGGGGCGGCCTCGTTGCCCCTAGACTGTGCTTTCAAGAGGCTTTTCCAGCCCTTCCCTCCTGTGCTGTGCTCCCCGTTAGAGGCTGAAAAACCTGCCCCTTGTTTCTCGGCACCCAAGGCTACAGAGCCACCACACGGTGGAGACGGAGCTCAGGAGCCAGAAGCTGCAGAGACAGATGCCACCAAGAGACAGGACGAATGCCGGAAGCACCCCCCACCCCCACCCCATGGAGAATGCTGTTCCTCCAAAGCCAAGGCAGGCCCACTGCTCTTCAGGCCGTCCATACCCTTTCTGTTTTGTCAAGTGCCAGGGTCACAGACCTGAGTCCCGGGGTCTACCCGACCAGTCCCCTGCGCAGCAGCCCAGCGGGCAGGGGGCAGCTGCCCACCACCAACCAGAGGACCAGCATCAGAGCCGGAGGCAGACGTGCTTAGGGTGACACGCCCACCCACACAACCCAGGACTCCCCACCCATTAGGTGACAGACAAGCTACAGGCATGCGTCACATGCTGTGCCCTGGGCCCCCACCACCACCTGCATCTTCCAGCGATGAGCTGGCCAGGCAGAGACTGGCAGGAGAATGGATTGCTCAGATGACGCGTTCGGGGGAGCTGGGGATGGGATGGGAATGCAGGCCGAGGCCTCTCGCTGGCCTAGGCAGGCCCTAGGAAGGGGCCCTGGACTCTGTCTCCAGTTCTCCCCCAGGGGGTGGCGGTCCCACAGGGCTCAGGCAGCCTCATGCTATCAAGAAGACAACCACTTCCTCCCAGGACACCCACCAGGGCTAGGGCAATAACACGGGGTGCTAGGACACGGCAGAGCCCAGTCACCCAAGGATCGCCCCTGCCAGGAGCAGCCGAGGCGACTCAGAGCAGAACTGAAGCCCTGCCCGGGTCTGAGCGCTCTGACGAGCCGTCTGCAGGGCCCACCTCCAGCCACAGGCACAACGGCTGTGCAGCGTGGCCGCCACGTCGGGGGCGTCCCAACTGCTGCTCTGTGGGCCCCCTGGCCTCCCGAGCTCTGGAGCTGCTGTGTGTGGGAAGGCACAGGTGTTTCGATCTCTAAAAATTCTGTTCTCTTTCTACGTACACATACACAAACACCAAGCGTATATTCGTACGGGCAGAGCCGATGTCTGGGAGCACACACGCCAAGCTGCTTTTGGATGCTGGCTGCGTAAGTGGAATGGAGTTTTTGTTGAGCCGACCAAAGAAAACAACTTCTATGCCCCAGAGAGAAAAATCTAGAGAAGAAGGTGGTATCTGTCCTAGGGTCCTGTCACCCCAGGGCCACATGGGTCCTTGACCAGGGGAAAGGAGGGCCTCCCTGGCCCATCCTCTGCCCTTGGGGGCGTCTTTCCCTTTCAGTCCTGGCTCAGGCACTGCCTGGCCTGGGCGCCTCTGCCCCTTAGCCCAGCCACGCCCACACCCCCCACCAGGACCTACCTGCCCATCCGAGTCGTAGCCCCAGTTAGTGGTCCCCGCCAGAGCCACAGCCCGGGCATCCGCATCTCGGTGGGCTGCGCTCAGGACAAAGTGCCAAGCTCTGCTGCTCCGAGGGCGCCTGGCCATGGTGCACAGGATCTGGAGGAACACCCAGGCTCTGAGCAGAGACGACGGGAGGCAGTGCTCCCGTGCTCTGTGCTCCATCCTCGACCAGCTGTGCCGGCCCTGGCCAAAAGTGCGAGCTTGCCTGAGCCCTGCAGATGCGGAACGAGAGCTCTGGGGCTCTTCCCGCCCTCAGCCCTCCCTCCAGCATGCAAGCACCTTGATGAGCGCCAGGCAGAGAGAGAGGAACACCATGCAGATGTCCATGACTCTCGAACGCGTATCTCAGCCCGCGGAGCCCAGCCGTCCCTCAGGCGTCTCCAGCCTCCTCTGGCTCCTCCTCTGTTGTCCAGTTTGACAGGTGGCATCTCCAACCTCCCAGTTCCTCATGCCAGACCCAGGGCAGTCACCCTGAACACCCTCACACGCCCGGCACCACCTCCAAGCCTGTCCTGAGCCCTCTCCACCCCGGGCCGCCTTCCCTCCGGCTCCTCCCCCCTCACTCATTACAGCGCAGCCGACTTTCTGGAAGCACAGATCTTAACAACGGAAGCGAGTCTCAATCCATCTGGAAGCTGCTCGGCCTTGCCTCACCGAGACAACATGCAACGTCCCGTGCCTCCGCGCTTCTCCAAGCCGCAAGGGCCTGGGCCCGGGTGCGAGCCCGCCCCTGCCCTTCGCCCGGAATGCCTTTCCCGTCCCGCATTCTCCCGGTACCACGCCACCTTCCGGGGCTGCCCCCCGGCCGCCAGGCGCAGGGGACCGCCCCGCAGCAGCGCACGGCAGGCGGCGCGCCCCGGCCCGGCCCGCGCTGTCGCGGGGGTTGCGGCGAGGCCGCCCGCCGAGCCCCGGGCCCCTCCGGCGCCGCCGCCCGCAGGAACAAAGACGCGCCGGGGCCCCCGCGCTGCCAGCGCTGCCGCCAGGCCAGCGAGCGCGGCGGCCGTGCGCGGCGGAGCCGGGGGACTCCGGGGGCCGCGGCCGCCGCCCGCCGCCGCTCACCTGCCACTGCTCGGTTGCCGCCGCGCTCCGCCGGGCGGCCGTGACCTACTTTCCGCTCCCGAGCGAGACGTAAACAATCCCCGCCCCGCAGCCCGCCCCCCGCGCCGCATTGGCCCCGCGGCCGCGGGCGGGCGCCGCTGGGCGCTGGCGGTTCGGAGCTGCGGACAGGGGGCGGGCCGCGCGGCACATGCCTCCTGACGAAAGGTTGCTCGAACTGTCAGTCCTGGCTCCGCCTCCCCATTGGTCGCCTCTCAAGCCGTCGGCGACAGGGCCCGTGTGCCCATTGGACGCGGGGCGAGGCAGGGACTGACACGGAAGTGAGCCCACTTCCGGCTCATCGTGGGGACCGGAAGCTGCGTCTCCTTACGTGGGATGTGACTGGCTGAGTGGAGCGCGAGCGGGCCTATCAGGACGGCCAGGGGGAGGGCGCTGCGCGGGGAGCGGGGTTTGGGCCGGTGGACCGAGGCCGTGCGGCGCTGCGGCAGGGATGGCGGCGGCGGCGGAGGCGGCGGAGGCGGCGGAGGCGGCGGGTGAGTGCTCCGAACGGGCGGGAGCGGGCGGCGCCGGTGCGCCGCGGCCGGTCGCGGCCCCGGGCCTTCAGGGGCTGTCGTCGGCGCCCAGAGGGCGCGCGCAGGGGGCTTGGAGGGGACCAGCCGCGTCTCGCTGCGCCCCGGGGGCCTGGGGTCGGGGGCTGGCGGCCGCGCGCCGCGTGTCTCGGTTCTGCGAGGAAGCGACGGTTCAGCCCGGTGCGGGCAGGTGCGGCGGGCTGCCGCGGGGGTGCTGCTGGCGCCGGCATCGGCGACCGGGCCCTGCCGCGAGCCGACCCGGTGCCCCGCGCACCCCGTCCCCGCCTGTCGCTGGAGGCAGGGTCTAGAGGAGGGTCGGGACCAGGGAAGCCTTTGTGGAGCCTCCAGGGACCCAGGCTCGCGGGCAGGGGTGCCCGTGGCGGGGTCAGAGGTAAGAGGCAAGAACGCTAGGGTGTTGCAGGGGGACCGGCGTTGTGCGGGTGCAGATGGCAGCCCCGCGGGTGGCAGGGGTGGGCATGGCGCCTTGGCAGAGACACGTTAAGCTCATAGGAAGGAAGAGCGGGGGCGGAGTGGTCCGCGGCCCACAGAGAGCCGCGGCTGTTGGGCCTGGGGCCAGCTCGGGGAGTGGCCAGGCATGCAGGTGTGTGCCTGGGGTTCAGGGCATGGTCTGAGCCAGAGAGGTGGCTCCGTGCCCGCGCGTGATTGAAGCTCTAGGTCTCTAGAGCTCTAAGGGTTCCTCCTGAGAACTGGAGGCCAGGGACCCCAGGAGAGCTGTTGGGCACCTGGGGGGCATCACACCTGAATCCTATGAGTGGGGGCAGGGGCCGTCCCCAGCACAGCGCCTCAGCCTGTCATGACGGCCCTGTTTCCCACTGGAATCAGCTGGGACCCTGCAGCCTCTCGGTTCCTATGGCCCACCCGTGTGTGTGAGCTGCAGGGGCGCAGTGACACACGTGCTCACAGCAGAGAGGGGCGGTTTGAGACAGCCGTCTTCCGGGAGGCCACGGTCAGGTCTGGGGCCAGCCCACAGGAAGACCTTCCAGCTGGGGGTGTTTGCTTCCATTACACCAAAGGAGCAGGTCTTGGAATTTGGGACATGGGAGGGGCTGGTGAGCCTCCCAGACCATCTGGTGCGAGGGGGACTCTCTGCCCTCTTCCCATTTTCTCCTGCCCAGAGCCTGGAAACCTGGCAGGGGTCCGGCACATCCTCCTCGTCCTCTCAGGAAAGGGGGGGGTCGGGAAAAGCACCATCTCCACGGAGCTGGCCCTGGCCCTGCGCCATGCAGGCAAGAAGGTGAGCACCCCACCCTGGCACCTGCACCGACTGCCCCGCTGCTCCTGCCCCTCGTGGACGTCCTGCCTCTTTGCAGGTGGGCATCCTTGACGTGGACCTGTGTGGCCCCAGCATCCCCCGCATGCTTCGGGCACAGGGCAGGGCCGTGCACCAGTGTGACAGTGGCTGGGTCCCCGTCTTTGTGGACCAGGAGCAGAGCATCTCTCTCATGTCCGTGGGCTTCCTGCTGGAGAACCCAGATGAGGCTGTGGTGTGGAGGGGCCCCAAGAAGAACGGTAACGACGGGGCGCGGGACGGCACAGTCAGCCTTCTCCCGGCTGCCGCCGCGGTGCTCCGTTAAAAAGTCAGAAAGTTCTATGGGAGCTTCGGGTCCTCCTCCCCAGGTTATTGGGTAAAGCCAGAGACCCCAACAGCCAGTTATTTCCAGAACGGTTCTGCTCACCTGAGCCATCAAGCCGGCGTGGGAGTTAAGAGCAGGAGGAACCTCGGTGCAGCTGTCAATGGCCCCATCCGAGTCCCTGAGCGGGGAGGGTTCTGCTCAGACCTGAGGCCAAACCGGGCCCCACTAAGCCGCGTAATTGAGGGGGGAGGGGGCTGCATGCAGGACCTGCTGCGGTGGGTCACGGTCTCTCCTGCTGCAGAAGCTGGAGGGGAACCTGCATCCAGGCATGGGAACCCCCCCCCCCGCCAAGGGTGATCTCAGCTCCTGGCTCAGGCCTGAGCAGAAGTCTCGGGTGGCAGGGGTGGCCCCACATCCGGGAAGAGAGAGGTGCTTGTGGGGCTCACGTGGTACACGTGCCCCGTTGGGGCAGACCCGGGACCTGCAGAGGCTGTAGGCGAGGGGCTCACTGAGACCCCTGGGTCTCTGCAGCGCTGATAAAGCAGTTTGTGTCTGACGTGGCCTGGGGACAGCTGGATTACCTGGTTGTGGACACGCCCCCGGGGACCTCTGATGAGCACATGGCTGCTGTGGAGGCGCTGCGCCCCTATGGCCCGCTGGGGGCCCTCGTGGTCACCACGCCACAGGTACCACGCGAGCGCCGTCTACGACCTCACCGGGGACCTGGCACTACTCTCAGCTCTTGACACGCTCGGTGACCGCTGCCCTCTTGCCTGGTCGCAGGCGGTGTCTGTGGGGGACGTGAGGCGGGAGCTGACCTTCTGTAGGAAGACGGGGCTGCAGGTGGTCGGGATCGTGGAGAACATGAGTGGTTTCGTCTGTCCCCACTGCACAGTGAGTCGTGGGGACTCAAGTGGTCACCAGCCCTTGTGGTGCCCAGGGGTGGTCAGGTGTGCCCTGGGTGGTGAGATCACCCCTGGGCCTGTCCCTCCAGTGTGTGAGAGGTTCCTTAAGGGGGGCGGCACGTTTGCGTTCCAGGAGTGCACCAACATCTTCTCCCAGGGAGGCGGGGCGGAGCTGGCCAGACTCGCCGGAGTCCCCTTCCTGGGTGAGCACGGCAGGGCCACCGCTCGGACCCTGCTCCAGGGGTCTGAGCTCCCCGCGGCTGGTGGGCACGAGCGGGAGCCCGCGGGAGCTCCGTGTGGGTTGGGGCTGGGGAGCTGGCCCTGGCCCTCTGCCACCCTCACAGCCCGTCCCCTGCCCTCTCCCTTCGCAGGCTCTGTGCCTCTGGACCCTGAGCTCTCGAGGAGCCTGGAGGAGGGTGGAGACTTCATCAGGGACCTCCCTCGGAGTCCCGCCTTCCCTGCGCTCTCCTCCATAGCCCAGAAGGTTCTGAGCGAGGCGCCTGCTCGGCTCTCCTGACCAAGGCCCCCCCTTGGTAGCTAAACACTCAGGTGATGGCACGTGCACCCCAGGGCCCATGGCCGGGCTGTTGTTCGCAGCCGAGGCTCCACGTGGGCCACAACACCTACACGCCTGGGGAAATCCTAGGGGCGTCTGCTGTCCTCAGCGCCTCCTGCCATCCTGAGTGCCATCGTGAGCGATGCCGGGACAGCGGGGGGCATCTTGTGAAGCGTTAGACTTAACTTCAGAGGAACCTGCAATTAAAAGTGTCCCGCTGCCGCAGTTACGGGTCTGCCGCTTCCAGAGCATCGTGCCCTGGGGCCGCCGGGGCTTGAGCTGGTGCGCTCCACGGCAGCCAGCTTGGCCCTCTGACGCCCAGCCCGTGGGCCCCTGGAGACGCCTGGATCAGGCTTGGGGTCAGTGTGTGGAGAGCTTGGTGGCGGCGGAGAAATCCATGCCGCCGGGGGAGGCTCAGCCTGGCGCAGCAGACGGCCCGTCCCCAGTTGCCCTCCACACCCTCCACGCCGCAGGGCCGGGGCAGAGCTGGGAGTGACATGCAGCAGCCCCAGGGAGGCCAGGTGGTACAGTGGGACAGGGCACGGCATGGCGCCCTCCCAAGGGAAGAGGTTGGAATGCCGGCAGAAGGGACAGGATGACCGCCCCGGGGGGACACGGATGGGGGTTCAGGTGCGCCGTGGACAGACGTTTCCTGGTGTGGAACTAAAGGGCAGGGGAAGGGCTCCTGGGGGCGGGGGGCGTGTTGGCCAGGGCCGGGCAGTGAGAACCACATTCACGCTGGGCATGACCAGTGACCGGCTCTGCCCGGCTTCCCAGGACCAGGGCCTCTGAGAATGTGGCCAAAGAGGACAGCTGAGGTGCCGGGGCTCTGGACACGGGAGGAGGAGCTGCCGCCCCTCTGGCACAGGCGGGTGTTCCGGGAGGGCCGTGGGGCGGGGGCAGGGGCCCGAGCTTTCCTCCCCCATCCCCAGAGCTATACTCCTGTGGTCACACACGTGTGTCAGGTGGCTTTTTTTTTTTTTTAAGATTTTACTTACTTATTTTTTATTTTTATTTTTTTTCAAAGATTTTATTTATTTGAGAGAGAGGCAGTGAGAGAGAGCATGAGCGAGGAGAAGGTCAGAGGGAGAAGCAGACTCCCCGTGGAGCTGGGAGCCCGATGCGGGACTCGATCCCGGGTCTCCGGGATCATGACCTGAGCCGAAGGCAGTCGTCCAACCAACTGAGCCACCCAGGCGTCCCAAGATTTTACTTATTTGACAGACAGAGATCACAAGTAGGCAGAGAGGCAGGCAGAGGGAGAGGAAGGGAAGCAGGCTCCCTGCCGAGCAGAGAGCCCGATGCGGGGCTCGATCCCAGGACCCTGAGACCATGACCTGAGCCGAAGGCAGAGGCTTTAACCCACTGAGCCACCCAGGCGCCCCGTCAGATGGCTTTTAATGAGGGACCGCTGCGGGGGCCGGGACCTGTATCGAAGCGGTGCTCACACCAGCGGAGGGGGCCGCCGTGGTGACCCCAGGCCACGCCTCGATTAGCAGTGAGCAAAGTGGGCCTCGGCGACGTCGCGCAGGTCGAGGCCCGAGACGCCCGGGGGGCTGGCGCAGGTGATGTTGTTGTAGGCGTACGCGGGCGGCTGGCCGTCGTCGCCCTCTGGCGCCACCTGCACAAAGCGGGGCACGACGCTGGGCTGCTGCAGGGCCAGGGTCCTCAGGGCCCGGAGCGGGCAGCCGCAGTCCCAGGGGTTGCCCTCGAGCCACAGGCGCTCCAGGCCCGGGGCGTGCGGCGTGAAGGTCCGCAGGGAGTTGTTCCGGAGGCTCAGGTAGCGCAGCTGGGGCAGGTCGGCCTCGGGCAGCGCCTCCAGGCGGTTGTGCGACACGTCCAGCCAGAAGACGCGGCGCAGGGGCCGCAGGGCGTCCGCCGCCAGCGCCGCCAGCCGGTTGCCCGAGAGGAGCAGGTACTCCAGCTTGCCGAGGCCCTGGAGCGCCTGGCCCGGCAGGTGCGTGAGCTGGTTGGCCGTGAGGTCCAGCTCCTGCAGCTCGGCCAGCCCGCCCAGGCCCTGCTCCTCCACGGCCGCGATGCCGTTGTGCTTGAGAAAGAGGCGGCGCAGCCCCGAGAGGCCGGCGAAGGCGCGCGGCGGCAGGCGGCCCAGGCAGCCGCGCTCCAGGTGCAGGCTGTGCAGCCGGCCCAGGCCGAGGAAGAGCTGCGGCGGCAGCGTGCGCAGGCAGTTCCCGGACAGGTTCAGGACGGCCAGGCTGCGGAGGCCCGCGAAGGCGCCCGCCTCGATCTCGCGGATCTGGTTGTCGTTGAGCGTCAGCACCTCCAGCTGGCCCAGGCCCTCGAAGGCCCTGTCGGGCAGCTGCCGCAGGCGGTTGTGGCCGAGCTGCAGCTCCTCCAGGAAGTGCAGGTCCTTGAAGGCGCGCGGCCGCAGGCCGGCCAGGGCGTTGTGCGACAGGCGCAGGACGTGCAGGCCCAGCAGGCCGGGGAAGGTGTCCTCCAGGAGGCCGCTCACGCGGTTGTGCGACAGGTCCAGCCAGCGCAGCGCCTTCATGCCCAGGAAGGCGCCGGGGGCCACGGCGGCGATGACGTTGCGCTCCAGGTAGAGCTTCTGCAGCCGGGGCAGCTTGACGAACACGTTGGCCTTGATGCTGCGCAGGGCGTTCCGGCTCAGGTCCAGCTCGCGCAGCTCGGCCAGGCCGCAGAAGAGCGGGGGCTGCAGGAAGGTCAGCCTGTTGCCCGCCAGCACCAGCTCGCGCAGGCCGGCCAGGCCGTGGAAGGCGGCGTCGGGGAGCACGGCCAGGCTGTTCCAGCCGAGGTTGAGGTCCCAGAGGCCGGCCAGGCCCTGGAAGAGGCCCTCGTCCAGCCGGCCCAGCAGGTTGTTGCTGAGGCCGAGCGAGGCCAGGCCCGGCGTGTGCAGGAAGGTGCGGGCCGCCAGGCCGCGCAGCTGGTTCCGCTCCAGGTGCAGGTGCTGCAGCCGCTGTAGGCCGAGCAGCGCCTCCGGCTCCAGGCTCGCCAGCCCGCTGCCCTGCAGGTTGAGGAAGGCGAGGCTGGAGAGGTTCCGGAAGGCGGCCGCGGGGACGGAGGACAGGTTGTTGCCGTCCAGCCACAGGGCCCTGGCGCCGTCTGGGATGCCGTCCGGCAGCCGTGTGAGGTTGCGGGAGCTGCAGAAGACGCTGAGCTGGTCCTCGTAGCCATCGTGGCCGCAGGTGCACATGGCCGGGCACTGCGGGCTCTCGGCGGCCCCCGGGGCCCCGTTCTCCGCTCCCTCCGGGCTGCAGGGGCCCAGCGCCGCCCACGAGACCAGCAGCACGGCCAGGACCGGGCCTCCTGCAGGGAGAGGGCCAGAGGACTTGAGCCCCGGGGCGAGGGCCGCCGTGGAACTCGGCCCCCGGACCGCAGCACGTGACTGAGAGAGGCCGTGGTGCTGGCAGCCCGGAGGGAGGTGGGAGCTCAGAGCTGCGCTCTCCCGGCTTCATTTGGAAGTAGAGCCCCGGTTAGGACAACCGGGATGTGGTCCGGCTTGGAACTGACTGCCCTTTCCACCCTGCAGGCCCGCTGGGGTAGTGATGCCCGTTGACATGGAGGGAACGGCGGGTAGGGGTGCCTGGCCGTGTGGCCGTGTGCGTCCCAGTGTGGACACTCGAGTGGGGCCGTGCTGGCAGGTGGGCCGACGGGAGGCCAAGTGGGGTATGTGCTCCTGCCCTTGAGAACAGTGGGTGGGCGGGCGCCGCGGCAGTGAGGCTCCCGGAGCGGGGGCCGCTCTCCCACGTGCTCCCAGGAGCCTGAGCCTTGGGTCTGGGAATGTCTCAGCACTTGTGCCGGGAGAGGAGCGCGGCGCCTGCCTCGGGGCAGATGGGGACTCCGCACCCTCAGCTCACCAGGGGTCAGGGGTGTCTCGGGAACAGAGGGCGCTGGGTCCCATCCCAGCGACAGCCCAAAACCTGCGTCACGCACTGGGCTGCCCACCGAGTCAGGGCCCATCCCTGCCCTCAGAGGGTGCAGGCTGTCCAGGCGAGGCCAGAGGCAGTGCAAGAGGTGCCCCACACCCACCTGCACAGGCTGCACCGGGCCTTTGAGGGGCTGCGGGGGACAGCAGTCCAGCCCAAGGAGGGGTCCCCAGCGGGGGCCTGAGAGGACTGGCCCCGGAAGCAGACAGGAGGTGGCTAGAGGGAGCAGGGGTGTCTGAGAGCGCATCCCGAGGCACCCCTGTGGCAGCGCTGGCGCTGTCAGCCCACCCCAAGCTGGGCCCTTGCAGGGCTGCCCCGGGCCTCGGAGGCACGGGGTCGGCTACCCCCAGAGCGAGGGGCTGGGGCCCTAGGCGCACCTCACCTCCAGTCAGGGCCATCCCGCGTGCAGAACAGACCCTAGGCGGGCCGCAAGCTGGGTGCGTTTGCTGGGGCCGGCCGTTCCTGCCCTCTGACTTCCCCACTGCCGGGGCGCCAGCACCCTGTGGCTAGCCAGCCCAGCCCAGCCCTGCTGGCCCGATGCCATTAACCCTCTCGAGCCCGGCGCTCAGCGTCAGCCCCAAATGCCCAGGACATGGATGGCACAGGGGAGAGGCTGGGGGGGTTGCCTTCACCCCAAAGCCACCTTCAGGTTTGGCTGGCCCCCTGCCCCTGGGTGGGGGCCCCTCGGGCAGCTGTGGGGGACCTCCCACTCAGCAGACGGCCACGTGGGAGTTAAGTGGGAGATGGGCCTGGCACGCTGACCACCCCCTCCTTCCCCTGCCCATTTCCTAACAGCCTGGGTGGGGTCCTCATCAGGCCTCCCTGGGGCCCTGCCCAGCCTCGGCTTCTGGGACCTCAGGGTCAGCTGGTGTCTGGTCACCCCTCCTCCCCCCATCCTCTTCTAGGAACCCAGGGCAGGGTCCCCAGCCCCCTTGTGTTTGCTTTCCCTAGCACTGCCCTCCCTGGAAGAGTGGAGGGAGGCCTGGCCTTGGGGGCCGGGTCTTGTGGCTGTAGGACCAGCCTCCACCTGCTTTGGGACCCAGGCTGTCCTCCAGAGCTCCCGTGGGGCCCTGACCAGCTCTGCACAGGATGGCTGCCCAGAGCCTGGCCTGAGGTCAGTCCCGGGTCAGACCAGGAAGAAGGTTGACAGCCAGCACAGCCCCTTGCTGCTCAAGCAGGGGGAGCCCTGCGCCCCCTCGAACACCCACCCCTCGAACACCCACTGTGGGCACAGCCAGGGGAGGGGTCCCTGGCAGAGGCCGACAGACGAGGGTGCGGCCAGGCTCCCCTCAAGAGGAGGGACAGGGCTCAGGGAGCCTCGGGAGACTCTCCTGTGTACCTCCTGTGTACCAGGGGGCAGGTCTGCAGCCCTGCAGAGAGGGCCAGGGGGACCCGCTGCACCCCTCTCCATTCCCCCACTCCTGCCTCACCCCTGCCTGGCCCACAGCTCCCGGTGTCGGGCGTGGGGGACGGCTTTATCTCTCCCTTTATTGAGCTTTGATTGATTTCCAGGTTGGTTCTCAGCCTCTGTTCTGAGAAATTATAGATCCGCCAGAGAAAGTGCACGCCCAGAAATTGACCAGGTAAACACGCGTTGCCGCGGCCCCAGGTGCCGACTCAGCACGTTCCTGCGAGCCCTCCGCAGGGCCAGGGCCGGGAGGGAGGGTGTGCGGAGGGACGGGGCTCTTTTCTGTAAACCCGGCTGGGCCCACGTGCCTGCCCCCAGAGCAACACCCGCACTCTGCCCCCCACCCCGGGTCCCTCCCTGCCCTGGCCACTCAGGGAGCTGGCCACCGAGGCTGTCCCTGAGGCGTCTGGTTTCACGTGCTTCCGATCATCGTGTGCGAGGGGGTCCCACACGAGCCCTGGGCCTGGCTGCTCGTGACACGGGACTCCGACAGCTCGACACGCAGCCGTCCCCACATCCTCGCTCACCCGCCTGCTGCCCGTGAGGCCTGTGGGTCCTCCGTGGACTTGCTGGGACCCAGGTGCGTGTCTTCTTGGCCGGTGAGGCCGGACTCTCCGAGCGGTTAGCGGGTCCCCGGCCCTGCAGGTGAGTGGACGCCGGCTTTCGCTCCGTGCTTCTCAGACACCAGGGGGACTGCAGCCCCTGAGGCTCGTCAGCGGGGGGACTCTCCTGTCCCATGAGGGGCGTGTGTGTCTCGCCGATTTCTGGTGATCTGTGTTCTTAAGGTCAGTCTGGATGCAAGTCCTTCCTCGGGGGGCGGGGGCGGGGTGTGGGCGGCGCGTCCTTCCGTCCCGGGGCTCGCCTGGCCGCGCTCTCCGTCGTTTTTGGCAAGAGCTCGTTGGATCGCAGTTTCCCGAGTCACTCGGCGCCGCGCAGGAGTCCTCAGAACGTGGGGGTTTCTCGGCCACTCGCACGTGGACTTTAACGTGACGCTCTCAAGGCGCCGCGGGGCACGTCGGGGGCCGTGCCCACCAGCCTCGAGGTGGACGACGTCTTGGTCCCTCGCGGAGCACAGCCTCCCCCCGGAGCAGCTTGGCGCCGGGGCCCCGTGTGCGCCCTTGTAGACGGAGCGAGCGGCTCGCCCGAGTCTGGGCCGGAACCGGAGCCCGCGGGAGTGCGGGCCGCCGGACCCCCGCACGCCCACGCCGTCCTCTGCGCTAGCTCGACCTGGGGTCGCTCAGCGCTGCTGCGGGTTTCGGTTCCGATCGCCCCGGGCGTGCAGTTTTCCTCGCTGGCCGCTACTTTTTGATACGTTTCCCCGCTTGGTCCGCCTCAGTTTCGCTGTCTGGGCTGAGAGCTGCCGAAAGGTGCTGCCGAGCGCGACGCCCGGCCCGGCGGTCCTCCCCTGCAGCGGCCCAGTCAGCGCGGCGGGGCGGCCCGAGCGCCACGCTCCTGTGTCTGCCCGTGGCCGGCGAGCGGGCTTCGAGCCCGTGCAGTGCTGTGGCCCCCGGGGGGTGGGTGACAGGGAGGGGTCGCCACTAGCTCCTTCCGCCCCGCCGAACTGACCGCCGTGGGGGCGCCTCTGTCCTGGGGCTGCCAGGACCTTGTCGCGAGCCTTCAGCTACGGCTCTCGGTGTGGACGTGGGTTTCCGGCCTCTTGGGCACATTCTTCCGCGGGAGCTGCTGGCTCACGTGTGTCAGGTGTGACAGTTCCAAGACTTTAAGTCACCTCTGCACCTGGCATGGGGCTCGAGCCCATCCCCCGCGAGCTGCGGAGCCGCAGGGACTGAGCCGGCCACTGGCGTCCCACAGCACACGCGGGAGAGCGCGCCCTGCGCCCTGCGCGTCCGTCCTCGGCCGCTGCCCCGGCTCTCAGCGCCGCCTTCCCCGGGGCGCGCTCTCCGAGGCTGGCCGGCTTTTCCCTTGTCTCCTGAGTTCTGAGACTGTGGATTATCAGGTATGATATTTGCGAGCATTTTTCCACTCTGTGGCTCGGCCGTTTTTTAAAAACTGGGGCACGTGGGTGGCTCAGTCAGTGAAGCGTCACACTCTTGGTGTCACCTCGGGTCCCCGTCTCTGCGTGTAGAGCCTCCTTCAAAAAAAAAAAAAAAAAAAGGGCGTCCTGCCTCCTAGAGCGCAGAGGTCGGTTTGGACAAAGCCGCCTCGCTGGTTTGGCTTTTCTCTGGCTCGTGCTTTCCACGTGCCTCACTGGATGACGACGATCTTCCGCTCGCGGGGCGTGGGGCACCTTTCCGTTGACTTAGATCTTCACGAATCTTGAGCTGTTTTCGATGCGGTACTTCCGGGGGCTCTTTACTTTGGTGCTGCCGTGGACGGAACCCTCCTACCGCCGTGAACAGCTCTTCCCAGCACGTGGGAATGTTGTGGATTTTGCTTTTCCTGGTCTGGTGTCCCAGGGCCTGGCTGAAGGAACTTTCCAGCGCTGGGTTTGAAGGGGTCTCTGGGTCCCTAGGGTTGGCCCCTTGGGGGGGGTCATCTCATCGGTGAATAAGGACATTTCTCCTGTTTCCTTCCCAGCCTGCAGCCAGCCGCTTCCACGGCTTCCCGGTGCCTCACTGCACGGCCAGCTCCACGCCGAGACCGGCCGCACCTCGCTCCCGGTTTTAGAGGTGAGCAGCCCGCGGGTCACCGTGATTTCAGAAGCTGTGACAGCAAAATGCTCTTTGGGGGGGTGGGAGGAGCCGTCCTGACCCCTACAGCCACGACCACGTGCAGACGCACAGTAGAAGGGTGCGGGCCTAGACAGTGGGACTACTGCGGATTTTCCAGGCGGACCCGGTGTCGTGACAAAGGTCCTTAACAGCGGCAGGTGGGAGGCCGGGGGAGGGGGGTTTCACCTACAGCGGCTGGTGTTGGCATCTACGGGAGGGATGTTGGCACCCGAGGAGCGAGGGCATCTCTGGCAGGAGGACCAGGCTGGGGAGAGGCTCCCCGGGGCCTCCAAGAGGAAGCAGCTCGGCGGCCCAGAGCAGCTGGGGTCTGACTTCTGGCCTGGAGCGCCGGCTCGCGGGCGCTTGTTCCTGTGCAGGGAGGAGGGTGGCGCTGTCCCCTCCTGCGGGACTCTGGCGACGTGTGTGTTCTGTGGTGGCCAGTGTGACTGTGGGTTTGTCGGCCTCTTGATTTTTTCAAAGAACCAACTTTTGGTGTTTTCTCTATTTTGCTGACTTTCTTTTTTCTTCTACTTCGTGTTTTGTGCTCTCTTCTCTAGTTTCTTAACTAGAAGCGTGTCCCACACATGTCGGTGTGCTTTCTGCGCCCACTTTCTCTTTCCTGCTTCACGAACGGGCGGGTCCTCGCGAGGGGCCGTGCTGGTCGTCTCTGTGGCTGCGGCTCCAGTGTGTGCTGCAGCGCGCGCCGCGTCCACTGCTCGGGCCGCGTCCCGTGCGGAGGCGGGGGCGGCCAGGCCTCACTGTGCCGCCGGGAACTCATTCCGCTCGAGCAAGCCGACACACTCCCTTTGCTCTGTTAAAACTCACCGTGACTGGTTTCATGGCTCACGCCGGGTCTGGGCTGTTCCGAGCACAGGCCGGTTCCGTGGGCGAGCGCGCACCCCGCACCTTGGGCATCCTGGGTGACGGGCCCTCCAGGCCATCTACCGCTCCGGGAGAAGGCCCGCCTCCGTGTCTTAGGGTGCGTGGCTGGCTCAGTGGGTGGGGCGTCCGATTCATGGTTTCGGCTCAGGTCGTGATCTCGGGGACGCGAGATTGAGTCCTGCTCTGGTCTTCAGGCTCTGGGGGAGTCTGCATCCCTCCCCCGGTTTGCTCGCTCGCTCTCTCAATTTTTTTATTTTTACAGATTTTATTTAACAGAAATCATAAGTAGGCAGAGGCAGGTTGGTGGGGAGGCCCCCCATCCCGAGCAGAGAGCCCGATGTAGGGCTCGATCCCAGGACCCCGAGATCATGACCTGAGCCGAAGACAGAGGCTCAACCCACTGAGCTGCCCAGGTGTCCTTCAAATCTTTAATTTTTTTAACTGAAAAAGAAGTCTCCAGTTCTTGTTATGTAACCCGTTTTGCACTCAATCTCTGAATTACATAATTACTTAGAGGGCCTAGTGTAAAGCCCGCAGGGACCCCCACCCCCGTTCAGACTGTTCGTCGCTCTGACCGAGCCCGTGTGGTCAGGCTGAGCTTATGAACGTGAGCTGAAAAAATGAGAAGCCGCTCTGAGCCAGGGAAGGAGGAGAAAAGTCACGGCTTCCTGCCTCCTCGCCCCCCACCACACCCCCCCAGCTGGGCACAGTGGGACCCAGACGGGCGTGAGCCTGCGCAGGGTCCTGGGGGCACACGGTGCAGCCCCGCACCAGACTGTCCTAGACCCCCCCGGGAGCCGCCGCCTCCGGGCCTCTCTGCTGCTCCGACGCGGGATCGGAGTCCGTAGGAGGTGGTGGACCCGGAGAAACCTTCCATGGGTCTGTGAGAGGTGCGGGGTTACTAGGGGCGCGGGGGTGCTTGGTGCCCCTGAACGGTGCCCGTGGCTCACTGCTGTGGCCCGCACTCATAAACAGAACGTGCTGAAGACGGGTAGAGCCCGAGCGATTTCCCAGCGGCACGGGAGCGGGCCACGCGGGGCCAGCACGGGACCCGGAGCCGACGGAGCCCGCCCGGGAAGACCGGTCACAGGCCCGAGGGAGACAATTTCCAAGAAAAGCCCTCTGAGGGCAGCAGGAGGGTCAGGAGTCCGCAGCAAGAGTCTCTGCGCTCGTGTCTGACAGGACGGCGGCCCGCGGCAGGGAGGACACGAGGGAGAGAAACCAGCGGAGCCCCCTCGGCCGCCCTCCGCGCCCCACGCCAGCCGCGCAGGCGAGTCCGCGGCATGAACGCCCGTGCGGGGACGGCAGCCGGAGGAGCGGAGACCGGAGGGGCGCCCGGTCAGTCGGGAAACGTGCGGCTGGACCTCCGGCCTGTCGGGTCGAGCCTCACGGTGGGTGTGGAGGAGACTTTAGACCTTTAAAAAGGAGGAAGAAAACCCCGGGAAGACAGACGCCTTCCTAAGTGGCTGCAGCTGCTGGAAACCCCAGGTTCGCGCTAGAATTCCCCTTCCCCTTCCCCCCAAAGCGCAACGGCTCCGGCCCCTTTCTCCCCTGCCGGCGGTGGCTCGCGCGAGAAGGCGTCCGGCCCGGCCGGCCCGGGAGGCCCGAGCAGCGGCTCGCCAGGAGCGGAAGTGCGCGCAGTCCGCCGAGGAGACCGTGTGAGGAGACCCCGTTCCCGTCCGGGGTGACTTCTGGCCACACTTGTGTGTGTCCCGCGGGCCTCCCCCACATGCTGGCCACCTCCCAGGGTACGTTTCCGGCCCGGACCTACCCTGACCTTCCTCCGCCCACCGCCCCTGGCCCTGGGAAGCTTCACAGGCGCGTCAGCCTCCTGGTGCCCAAACCCAGCCTCACGGGCCTTCCCTGAGCTCCTTTCTGTCTCCCTGCGACCCCGCACTCACGGCGCAGGGCCCTGGGGCAAGGCTAGGCTTTCACTCAACTCACGGGCACCCCTTCGCCCGTCCAGCAGCGTCACCACGGCCCTCGGAAAAATGCTGGTCGAGGCCCGCTCCGCCTGCCAGCTCCCAGCGTCACGTGGGCGCCAGGGTCCTCCTGTGTCCTGTCCACTGCCCCTCACGGCTCGGCCACAGCCGTGCCCCAGGGCCTTGGCACTTGCTTTCCTCTCTAGGTATCTGCAAGGCTCACTGCTGTGAGCCTTCACGTGCTCACGGCGCCGCCTCAGCGAGGCCTGCCCAGCCACGGCACTTGCCGCTCCTCACCCGATTTTCTCCCGCTTCCTCCGCCTGACCCGGCTGCCGGTCCCTCCATCAGGACAGAAGCTCCCCAAGGACAGAGGCTTCTGTTCACACCGAACCCCCGGAGCAGCTCAGCCTCAGCCCCGCAGCCGCGCTCAGGTCTGTGAAACCCAGCACGGAGGTGGGGCCGAAGGCCGTGGTCCTGCTCGCCTCACCGCAGTGCAGGAGGCCCAGGAACAAACGTCCCAGCGGTGGGACCACAGGAGGTGCACGAGGGGAGCAGGTTCCTGGGAGCGAAGCTGACTGCGGCCTCTGTGCTCCCGATGCCGGACTGGACGGGACACGACGGACGTCCACAGCAGCCAGACCGCGGAAAGCCTAGATGTCCGTCGGCAGACGCGGGGTGCGCTGCGCGGACGGACGGACGGACGGCGGACACACACCGCAGTATTACGCACCCGTCAAAAACACAAAACCCCGAAATCTTGCCATTTGCAACGACGCGGATGGAACTAGAGTGAAACAAGTCAGTCAGAGAAAGTTCTCACACGGTCTCCCTGACGGGAGGGACTTGAGCAACAAGACAGGATCGTGGGGCCGGGAGGGAAAAGGGAAACACGACGAAAGCAGAGAGACAAACCGTAAGGGACGCTTCATCTCAGGACACCAGCGGAGGGCGGCCGGAGGGGAGGGCGTGTGCCACGGTGAGCGCTGGGAGCCGTGTGAGCCCCACGGCGCACACGCCCGTGCCCCTGGAACAGACCACACGTCACACGTTAGTGATGAAAAGACGCCGCTTACAACCGTGTGCGAGGCTGGAGTTCCCGGGACGGGGCGTTCCCAGAGGCCTCCGGGCACTGTCCGCTCCCACGGGGAAGCCTCTGCCGTCCGGCGGTCTCTGCCCTTTCCCCGGTTCGGGCAGGGGCCCTCCGAGTCCTTGGAACTCCCCACAGGGTGCGTGGCAGGGAGACCGCTGCTCACGGGAGCCCCGCCACACCGGGGTCGACACAAGGGGGACGGTCACAAGGGCCAGGGATCCCAGGGACGACACAGTGACACCGCACAGCCCCTTGACACGAGTTCAGACGTGCAGGAGGGTGACACCCCCCCCCCCCGTGTTCTACAGAGCACGCGGCTCAGCACCCTGGGACCCCCAGGCCTCGCCTGGGGTCCTGCTTTGTACCCTTTGTAATCAGACCCAACAGCAGCACTTCTCAGCGCTCTAGGAGCCATCCCGCGAGTGCCTGAGCGAGTGGGGTCGGTGGGGGCATCCGACAGGGCAGCCACGAGGCTGCGGGGACTCCCCAGCGTGGACCCGTGCAGCCGAGCAGCGCCACGCGGCCCCCCGGGGGAAGCCCGGGCCGGTCGCCGCTGCCGGAGGCCGGGGCAGTCTGCTGGGGACAGACCCCTTCGGCTGCAGGGCCGCGCAGACCCGGGAACACAGCAGCAGAGTTGGGTTTCCCAACACGGAGAGCCGCGGGGACCGTGATACCGGACAAGTGGCATGTTTGTCACGGCAAGTCCAGAAACCCGGCGCGTCACAGCGTCATTCCCATCCGACTCTAGCCATAAACTTCTACTGTTTATAAGGGCAAGTAGCCAAGACTCTCCCGAAGGACAAAGCTGGGCTCTGTCCCTTCCCGGAAACAGAGAGTTACCCCGCGGCTGTAGGAACACGGGCTGTGGGGCCGCGGGGCAGGTCTGCAGCCCTGCGCGCCGCTCCCCCAGGGCCCGTCCTGCATGCCGGCAAGAGGGACAATGCTTGGGCCCCCACCCCAGGGGGCAGACTGCTGGCCACCAGTGTGACAGCATCTTCCCGGGAACCACGGACCCGGGGGACAGAAGTGCGCACACAACTCCGGGGGGGACAGACGGGAAGGCAGCGGAGGAGGGGAAGGTGACCTCGCACCGTGCACTCGACCACAGTTCGGGATTTCAACGGGAGCGCGAAGCCAGCCGCCACCTGGGAAACGACTGCCGACACGCGTGGCGGGAAACGGGCCCCGTGTGCCCCGGGAGGAGCAGCGCCCAGGAGAAACGTGGGGGCCCCTGAGCAAAGCGGCGGCGGGGGAGGAAACCCGAGTGGCCCGCACGCGCACCGAAAGGGACCCAGCCTCCCTGGGCGGCAGTGGGCCAGCCCTACGGCGGTTCACACAGGGGTGTGGCAGGCATGGCTCACACTTCCAGGTGGGCCAGAACCTTCCCCCGAGTCAGAATGCCCATGGCCAGCACGCAGTGTGGGCACGAGAGCGTGTCCGAGCCGCACGTTGCAGACCCAGGACCGCAGCCACAGGTCTGGCCCCACAGGCAGCCCAGCTGCAGGCCCAGAGCCCGTGGGGCAGCCCAGCAGGACCCCCTCACCAAAGACGACACGTGCGAAGGGAAACCGCTACTGTTCGGAGCTCTGGGCTCTGGGGGGAGAGAGGGCTGTGGCCCATAGAGGCTGGGTGACGCGGCGTGTTTTTGTCTAGGGTCCGTGTATTTCATAAACATTCTGTCTTCTCACTGACATTTCCACGTGCAGCTGGGAGCACAGGGACTAAGAGCAGGGGACTGTGCCGGATGCCAGCGGGAGGGGGAACACACACACCGGGGGACACTGGCAGGGCCCGCAAGCCCGGAGGGCCACTGACGACACGAAGCAGCCCAGGGGGCTCGGGCCTGCCACCACGGGTCCACCCCGGACGTGCGCACGCCAGCATGGACGGGTGCGGCCGAGACGCCCAGGCTACTTCAGAGCTGTTCTATGAAACATCTAGAAGGTCCCGTGCAAACCCAGCTCCGCGACATCACAGGGGCCTCTGGCTCCATCTAGGGGTCACCGTCGTCGGACGGGAAGGACTCTGCCTCCCAACCATGCGGCACCAGGGCCCACCCAGGACCTGACACACGACCTTAGCGGCCAAGGACGTCTAGGGAGACTGGCGACAGACCACCTCGGCTGGAGGAGAGCCCTGGCCTGGGCACGGTTCTTCCCCACAGATCCAAGCCAAAGGGCACCATCTGGAACCGGGGAAGACCTCGAGATGCAGAAGCGAGCCGGCTGGAAACAGCCCGTCCTGCCTGCCCCGTGCCCAGGGTCTGGCCGCACCCCGAGCCTCATCCGCCCGCGCGCCCCGGGTCCTCCACCCCCCCCGCAGCCGGGCGCGCACAGTCCGCCAGCAGCGTCCAGGAGCATCCACGCGCCCTCCCTGGAAACTGCGCTAGAACACCGGCAACACAAGCGAAGGGTCTGAAATTAATTTAAATTAAACCAAGACTGGATTTCCTGCACTCCCGCAAGAAATTTATCTAAGACATCTGAATACCCAAATGTGCTTGAGGGGGGCGGCGGCCAGGGGCGCCCCAGGCCCCACAGCCTCCTCAGTCCCGGGGCACCTTGAAGTGGTCCTTCTCTTTGCGGATGGCTCTCATGGTGGTCACGGGCTCCGTCTCACCAGCGTGCTGCTGCACCGTCTTCTCCCTGTGGAGGCCGAACGCCAGGCTGCACGCCGCGCCCCCCGCAGGGTGCCGGGGACCGGAAGGGCCAGCGCAAGTTGGGACAAAACGAAATGCTACAGCAGCAGCCAGCTCGCGTGTTCCTAACCAGGGGGTCACACTATGCTGGCCGAGCCATCCTGCCGGTGACCCGGACAGCGGGGACACCGACCCCCCACTGGCGTCCAGCAGGCCCGGGTGGCAGCTCCCCGAGACCCCGCCCCCCCACCCCCCACCCCGGGACTGTACCTCACCCACCTATGGATCCAGACTCCAGGGTCAGAAAGGACCCCCAACCCTCGCCGGGGCCCAAGGAAAGCACCCCCTTCCGAGAAGAGGGCCCGAGGCCACGCTCTACTTGATGCAGAGTTCGGGGCGGCCCCCGGCATGCGGGGCTGCTGGGCAGGGGCACGGGCATCCCCGGGACCCCCTCACCTCACTCTCATGAACGGGTTGTAGGTGAACTCCTCGGCGATGGTGGATGGCACCGTGGGCTCGCCGACGCTGTACTTCTCCTGCAGGGGACAGAGGCCGCTGTGACGCAGGGACTTGCGAAGGCACATCTCCGTACCAACAGATGTCATCCAGCTCCGAAGGCGAAGGGAACGGAGCGGGGTCCGTGTGAGGACAGGCCCCTCCTGCTGTGCACGCCCAAGCGTCCCGGCTGCTGCCACCAACCTGTCCCTCCTCCCCCTGCTGTCCTGGAGCCAAGGCTTGAGACTCTTCTCGTTAACACGAAGTCTGTGTTTCACGGGAGAACAGCCCGCGGCAGCACAGACGACACGGCGCCCCGGGCTCCTGCCCTGGAAGGTGGTGAGCTCCTCTCGCTCCGCGGGCTCCCAAGGACAGAGGCCCAGGACAAGCCGTTTGCCAGGCACTTGGCAAATGGAAAAACAAGGAAAATTAAGGCAAAAATTGTGCTTTGAAAAGATCAACGAAACCGACACGAAGCACGAAGGAGAGCACGACCGCCGCCGGCAGGACGAGGCGGCCGGGGGCGGACACTGCTCTGAAAGCAGAGCCTCGACGAGAACACTTGAAGGGGACAAAGGAGAGCAATTCTGACCTCGGAAAGGCAAGTATTTCTTAGAAGAGGTATGCACCCTAAACAAATTTAACATGCCGGGCTTTACCAGAATTAAACATCCTTACTCTTTAAAATGCGCTGTTAATAAAAAGCCACAGGGAGGCCCACCTCAAAACCACGGAGGTCCCGCCGCACAGCACTCAGCATGGCTGCCCTTAGCCAGTCGGGGAACGACAGCGAGCGGAGAAAGGGGAGCCTCCTGCGCTGCTGGTGGGAACGCGAGCCGCTGCGGCCACCCTGGAAGGCAGCGTGCCGCTTCCTCAGAAAGTCGCAAACACAGCGACCCTGCGACCCAGCAGTCGCACTACTGGGGATTGGCCCTAAAGACTCACACGTAGCGCCCCAGTGCTGACAGCAGCAACGTCCGCAACAGCCAAACTGTGCGGAGCCCAGACGTCCACCCACAGGCGAATGGATAAAGATGTGGTCCGTGTACACGATGGATACTACGCAGCCACCAAAGGAAACGACATCTTGCCATTCGCAACGACGTGGATGGAACCAGAGGGTATCACGCTGAGCGTGAGTCAGAGAAAGACGATTCTCATGTGATCTCCCTGATATGAGGAAGTTGAGAGCCAGGCAGTGGGGCCGTGGGGGGAAGGAGGGAAAATATGAAACAAGATGGGATCGGGAGGGAGACAAACCATAAGAGACTCTTAATCTCACGAAACAAACTGAGGGTTGCCGGGGGGAGGGGGGTAGGGAGAGGGGGATGGAGGGTGATGGACACTGGGGAGGGAATGTGCTATGGTGAGTGCCGTGAAGTGTGTCAACCTGGAGATTCACAGACCTGGGACGCCTGGGGCTAATAATACATTATATGTTAATTTTAAAAATAAAAAAATGAAAGATAAAAATAAAAAGCAAGTCATAGAATGGGAGAAACTATCTGACAAACTTCCCCCCCAAAAAAAGAGGGAGCGCCTGGGTGGCTCAGTGGGTTAAGCCTCTGCCTTCGGCTCAGGTCATGATCTCGGGGTCCTGGGATCGAGTCCCGCATCGGGCTCTCTGCTCAGCAGAGAGCCTGCTTCCCCCTCTCTCTCTGCCTACTTGTGATCTCTGTTAAATAAATAAGTAAAATCTTAAAAAGTAAATAAAATAAAATAAAATAAAACTACAGTGTAAGTCCACTACATACATCAGAGTGACTAACACCAGAAAGAACGACGAGGCGCAGTACTGGGGGGACGCAGGACAGCTCCGAGCCTCCACTTCGCCGGGAGGAACGTGAAACAAGAGCCGCCCCGGGGACGACAGCCCGTCTCTCCAGTCAGACACGCGCCCGTGCCGCGGCCGCTTCATGCGCCGGTGTCTCCCCGAGAGCCGTGGAAAGGTGCGCGGCCCAAGGACCGGTGCACGGAAGCTCCCGGCGGCGGCAGCCTCCGAGCCGACAGGCGACAGGCGGCCGGGCGCCGTCGGGCGGCGACAAGGAACGAGCCGCGGGCAGGCGCCCCCGCGGGTCCGGCCCCGCCACTCCGAGCGGGAGAAGGTCCGCGGGGACGCGGCGGAGGCGCCCCCGGCCGCAGCTCTGGAGACGCACGAGGGTCCGGGGCGCGGCAGGGGGCACAGGGCGGGGGTGTCCTCCGTCCTGACTGGACTGGCAGGCGCCCCCCTGGGGTGTGTCCGTCCGAGTTCATGGCCCTTCCCCGGATGCGGCTCACGGCACGTGAACTGAAGCGCAGCGGCACCGACGTGCCAAAAACCGAACGAAATTCGGTCACTTAACCGAAAACCTTGACAAAATGGGCAAATTCCTTGAAAGACACAAATTGCCAACAAAACCGACTCAAGAAGATGTAAAAATCTAAGAGTCCTCCATAAAGACATGAATCGAAACAATAACAAACAGATTTTTGCACAAAAAAGCGTCTCCGTCCAGGCGGCTGCCCTGGCGAATGCCAACACTCGGGAACAAACGGTGTCGCAGAGAGACGTCCGCGAAACGGGAGTAAACATTTCCAGTCGCTTCCTGAGGCCAGCGTCACCCTGACACTAAGACCCGAGGCGTCACAAGACGACAAGACGACAGACCAGCCCCTGGTAGGGACCCAGAAGAGGCCAGAGCAGGCCGGGAAGCGGCCGGACCCCAGCCCGCCCCCAGCGCACCGCAGAGCACGGGGGACAGTCACGTCACATGAGGACAAGAATCAGTTCACAAAGTTCCACACCCACTCGTGGTAAAAACTCTCAGAAAACCAGGGATACATGTGAGTTCGCATCAACCTACGCAGATTCACAAAAACCCGCAGCCACGATCACACCTAACGGGGAAAGACTAAACGCTTTCCCCGGAGCCTGGGAACCAGCAAGCGGGTCCGCAGTCGCCGCTTCTCTCGCGTCGTCTGGGGGACGCTGGCCAGGGCGGCCCAGACCAGTAGATAAAAGGCGCACAGGTGGCAAAGGAAGCAGTGAAATGGCCTCTGCGTGTTGGGGACGTGACTGTGCGCTCAGGGGTCCGCGGACAAGATGCCGGAGGAGGGGAGCTGAGCGAGGGCCACGGACACGAGATCACGATGCAAAAGTCGCCTGGGCCTCTCAAGCCTTCAGCAGATCATCGCTTCCGACAAAACCCCACACGCGAATTTCTTAATACATTCCGCGATATGTGCAATTTCCGTAACAATGAAAATTACAAAATATTGCTGAGAAAAACTACTGAGCTGGATCAACGGAAAGCGGGAGCGTAGTCACGGAGAGACTCAGTATGGTTACGGCCTCAATTCCCTCAGATCCTTTGGTACAACACGGTCCCGATCCAAAGCCGACTTTTTTGGTAAAGATTAACAAGACAATCGTGAGATGTATACGGTATGTGGAAATGCACAGCACTCAGAAGAGCCAGAACTGGGGCGCCTGGGCGGTCAGTCCATTAAGCGTCTGCCTTCGGCTCAGGTCATGATCCTGGAGTCCCGGGATCGAGCCCCACGTCGGGCTCCCTGCTCAGCGGGGAGCCTGCTTCTCCCTCTCCCACTGTGTCTCTCTGTCATAAATAAGATCTTTATAAAAGTAAAAGCTGGAACCGTTAAACTTCCAGGAGAAAGTCTGACAGAAAGTGTAAAAGAAAACATTAATAAGCATCTTCACCAAGAGCATACATTTGTGTTCTCAGAAAGACACTTAAGGAAAAAGGGAAAAAAGCCACACAAACGGGAAGGATCTTGAGAGACGCCCCTGACAAAGCCCCGTTTCCAGAACACAAGGAATCCCGCAACCGGGAAGGCGGCCCGACGGCCTCCACGGGCGGAAGATTCGAACATGCGCTGCAGAAGGCGACCGGGGCGAGGCCCGCAGCCGTCAGAGAAATGGGCGTCCACGTGGGCGTGGCACGGCCCCAGCGAGGAGCCAACCGGCGCCACCAACCGGAAGCTCTCTGGGATCTTCCCAGGGCGAACCCTGCACGGACTGTGTCGGCGCCGCGAACAAAGGACACCCGTGTCACCCCCGCGGCGCCGCGCACCGTCAGCCGAGCGGACCCCACGGCAGCAGCGTCCCAGCCGCCGCCGCCCCGAAGTGCCGCGCACGGGAGCCCGTGACCCACGTTCCAGGGCTCTGTGTGTGGGAGACTCCGCGACAGGGGCCTGAGCCCTGGGGTCGCACCAGCCCGTGGCGCCAGGAGTCACGCAGCTGTCCTGCCGGCCCGGGTCAGGTGCGTCCCACTGAGCGAGAACGATCCTCCTCAGTAAAGAGGAGCTTCCTCGACGCGGGCGGCTCCGCGTGTGCCCACGGCCAGGACAAGGGCCCTGGGGCCGCCTCAGCTGTGAAGCCACAGAGCGCCGCGCGGCCCACGGACCCGGGGCTCCGGTGTCTGGGGAAGCCTCCCCCGCGCCACCGGCAGCGTCTGAATCCTCCCAGTGGCACTTCCTACGCGCAGGCCCCCAAACTGGGAAAGATGCTGACAAATACAGGCGACTTATTCCACACGGAGCTCTGAGACAGCCGTGGTCACAGGACGGAGCAAGAGGCCCTGCCGCGAGGCCCCCTGACACCCCGAGAGGGTGAGGGTTAGACAGCCCAGCCACCCGCTGCCCCCACGCCCGGGGTGGGGAGGAGCCAGCCCCGCCCCACAGAAGGAAAGGCCTCTGGGACCAGCAGCCTCGGACCGTCCCGCTGCCCGCACCGCACCACACCGCACCGCACGGGGAGGCTCCCGGGCTAACATGCCGTCCTCCCGGCCCGCGGAGCACAGGTCCGGGGCCCGCAGCGCCGGCCTCCCCAGGCACCGGCCAGACGTGCGGGATCCCAGGCCCAGCCCCGGGCCCCTGGGTCAGCGAGGATCCCAATGACACGGCGGGGGCTTCCTCGCTAGCTGGAGCTGGGCCGGGAGGAGCACCCCGGGCCCACACGGGAGACGGAGCCCCGAGCGCGGCGGTGCAGACCCCCCCCACCCCCAGCTCCCGGGAGCCCCGCCCTGGTCACTGCCCGGCGCACGCGGCCCTGCGGCGCGCCCCGCTCACCTTGGCCCAGGCCAGCTTCTCCTGGACGGCGGGGTTGTGGGGCTCCACGTGCCGCGCGAACTTGAGGTTGTTGACGGTGTACTCGTGGCCACAGTACACTCTCTGGGGAAGACACCGGCCTGTGAGCTCCAAGTCCCCAGGACGTGCCCTCAGGCCCCTCGGAGACCGGGCTCGCGGGGCTCCGGGCTGGGACCCGCTAGCGACCAGTGCGGAGGTGGCCCTGAGCACACACTTCCTGCGTGTGTGCTCCACGACAATAAAAACACGTCACCAGAAAAGCCTCGCTTCCAGAGGAAGCGGCCCGCCCGCCCGCTCTCGCCAGCCCCACGCGCGGGGCCTACCGTGTCCGGAGGGAGCCGGCCCAGGACCTCAAGCAGGGCCCTGTACATCTCATCCGCTGTCCCCTCGTAGAACTTCCCACAGCCGGCCACAAACAAGGTGTCACCTGAGAAACAGCACAGCCAGGGACCCGTGGGGGCCGCCAGCAGGACAGAGACACACCAAGGAACCCTGACCCCCAGCTCTCGGCGCCCAGCCCCCAAGTCTCACTAACTGGTCCCACCAGCCCCCCCCAGACAGCTGCTGAACCCCACTCCTTCCTTCACTGCCCCCCCGTCGGTCCTAGCACTAAGACCCCCAAACCAGCCCTTGTTCCCCCTGGCCCAGCAGCCATCCCAGGCCCACCTCCCTCTGTCTCCTCTAGCCCTTGGCAGCCAGCGCCAGCCTGGAGAAGCCCCTGAGCTCACCGGCCACCACCTGGGTCCTCGCCACACAGGCCCCCTTCCTGCCTCAGCCCTTTGGAGGGCCGTCCCGTCCCCAACACCCACCCAGCCTCCGCTGCTTCCCTGCCCAGTCTCTTCCTTGAGGGGTCTCCACGCTCAGCAAGTGCCCAGACGGCTCTGTTCTCCAGGCCCAGGCGCAGGGAGTCGTCCTCCACCATCTCTGGCCAGACCTATGCCCAGGGAGCCCGAGCCACAACCCAGGACCACAGGGTTGTCATGGGGCCCCCCCAGCGAGGGCGGTACCGCACTGTTCCCAGGGGACAACAGGACAGCCTAGTGGGGGGTGGGACTGGGACTGTGCCCCTGAACAAGCCCTACACGTAGGGGGAGCCTGGGAACCAGCGAGAAGTCCACGAGACCCCAGAGGGGCTGGGGCACACACAGGCACGGGAGATTTTGAGGTCGGGCCCTCCCTCCAGGGGAGCGGCCCCCTATTCCCACACCTGCCTCCAGGGGAGCGGCCCCCTATTCCCACACCTGCCTCCAGGGGAGCGGCCCCCTATTCCCACACCTGCCTCCAGGGGAGCGGCCCCCTATTCCCACACCTGCCTCCAGGGGAGCGGCCCCCTATTCCCACACCTGCCTCCAGGGCCTCGCTGGACATCCTGGTTCCCACAGGTTCAGTCCTTGCCTCAGGGTGGCAGAGGCCAGAGCCTCAGCACCGAGGACGCTACATGGCCTGTCCACACCCTGCGCCCTGCCAGCCGCTATCCACGGAGGAGGGGCGCAGGGCCTGGGCTCAGCACGCAGCCCCACCTTCCAGAGTAGGCACATGGCTTCTCGTGTCTGCAGTCCCCAGGGACCCGCCTCACTCCCAGGTCCTGACGCCCCCCCACACGCCCGCAGCAGTGACGGGTACAGGTGCAACACCGGCTGCCCATGGCCACTCGAGGGCCCTTCACACTTGCTGTTCCCACAGGTGGCGCTGGGGGCTGGTGCCACGGCCACACAGACCAGCGGATGAGGCCGAGCGAGCGTGGGGTCCCCGGGGTCCCACGGCGCGAACTCGGAGTCGGCTCAGGCCGTGCACCTGCTGCTACGGCACTGGGGACACTGAAAACGACTGGTCTTTGAGACGAGCTTCGGTGTGGGGTGCTTTCGGGGTCGGGAGGCAGCAGAGGCACCCCCCTGCCGGCACCGGGAGCCCGCGGCCGCAGTGGCTGGTCACCAAGCCCCACGCATGCCCATCCCACTGTGGAGCCGCTCCAGGAGCCCCGTGGCACTTCCTAGCTGGCTCCCGCTGCAGTGACTTCGCGACGGAAACGTAAGCTCCTGCGAGACTCAGAGCTTAGCCCTTGGTGCTGGCTGAGAACCGTCAGAAGGCAGAGGGGCCTCCAGGCCTGGGCAGACAGTGCTCCCGGCAGCAGGAGGCTTCCCGGCTCTATCTGAGGGCTCCGGGCACCCCCACCTCACCCCCAGCCCCTGCAGAAGCCTGGCTGCGGACCCTGACCCTGACCCGGCAGAGCGCCGAGGGTCTCCGCAGACCTCCCTGGCCCGGCGCGAGCCTGCACACTCACCTGTGAACACCGCAGGCGGCTCGGAGCTGCTGGGCTTGCTCACAAAGTAGCAGATGTGTCCAGATGTGTGGCACGGCGTGGACAGGCACTTGACGTGGAGAGACCCCACCTGGAGCAGAGCAGGCGCTGGCACTGGCTCCCTGCACGCGGCAGGCTGCTCAGGGCTCGCAGCCGGTGGACCCTCGCCCGAGTGGCCGACGGGCCCGCGGACCTCGGGCCCCCGCGCCGCGGAGCAGCAGCGCATCCTGCTGGGGACCCCGGGGCGGGGCGCACCCTGGCACCCGTGCGGGCCAGAGCACCGTGTTTTCCTCCCTCCTCAAAGCCAAGCCAAGGCTGAACCAGCTGCCCAGCGTCTTAAAGACGGCTTCTCTTGGTTTCCCTTCCTGACTCCCACTGCCCCCCAGCCCTTACTTCGAACACATTCAGGCCCACAAAGACTGAATTCAAGACCAACATCGGTGCGCCCTTCCCACAGGTCAGCGGATGAGGACGGCCCCCCAGGCTGCATGTGCGCCTGCACCCCGCCCCGCCCGCCGAGCTCCTGGGGACATCCTCTCGCTGGACCCCACATCAACGCATCCGGTTGCCCCAACTGTCTCGAGACCGGGCCTGGCGAGGGTACCGTCAGGCCGTCCTCCACCCGCCGGGTCCCCGAGTCAGGGAGGGAATGCGGGCAGGGGTGTCAGTGTCCCCACCACACCGTGCCCTCCGTCGGTGCACTGCTCACCTGCAGTGTGGACAGGTGCGTGACCTTGTGAGTCAGGGCCCCGATCCGGTCGTCACCCCCGCACACCTTCAACCCAGGCTCCAGCTTGACCAGCTTCTCATTCCCGCCGGCGTGATCCCTAGAAGTGGGAAAGAAGACCTGGGCTCCAGCCGGTGGGGCCGGACCTGCTTGCTCTTAAACCCCGACCACAAGGCTCCTTTCCTGGTTACGTCTCAGTAGAAGCGCATCCCCCAACACAGGGAACTGGCTTGTCATCTGGCCGCACTGACGAGAACATTCTCAGCCGTGCCGTTCCGGAGTGAGGCACTTCTGTGCCCCTGCCCCGTAGCCGCGGAAGCTTCTGAAGCAAACACACCGAAGCCCAAACTCCTAGATGATCCCTGTGCCCGGCTCCCAGGCTCCGTGCACACAAGAGTCACCTGAGGGTCTGTAGGAAGCACCACAGCCTGACTCCCTGCCCCACGTGGTGACGCAGCTGGCCCCGGGCGGCCTGCAGAGCAGGAGTTCTTTTTTTTTTTTTTTAAAGACTTTTATTTATTTATTTGACAGAGATCACAGGCAGGCAGAGAGAGGGGGAAGCAGGCTCCCCGCTGAGCAGAGAGCCCGACGCGGGGCTCAATCCCAGGACCCTGAGATCACGACCTGAGCCGAAGGCAGCGGCTTAACCCACTGAGTCCCCCAGGCGCCCCCAGAGCACGAGTTCTAACATGACGCTCTCAGGTCGCCCAGTGTGGGACCCACTGCCCTGAGCAGGTGGAAGTGTCTTCTAAGATGGCAGTGCCGGGCCCCCTGGGCGGTTCCGCTGGTGAAGCACCCGACTCTTGATTTCAGCTCAGGTCACAACCTCACGGTGGTGAGATTGTGGAACCTGCTTAAGATTGTCTCTCTCCCTCTCCCTCTCATCTCTCCCTTCCTAAAAATAAGTGAATCAGTCATAATAAAATAAAATGGGGACGCCTGGGTGGCTCAGTCGTTGGGCGTCTGCCTTCAGCTCAGGTCATGATCGCAGGGTCCCCGAGTCAAGCCCCGCATCGGGCTCTCTGCTCAGCGGGGAGCCTGCTTCCTCCTCTCTCTCTGCCTGCCTCTCTGCCTACTCGTGATCTGTCTGTCAAATAAATAATAAAAATTTTTTTAAAAAGTGTAGAAATCTGTTGCATTTCTATGTGCTAATGAAGCAGCATTTAGAGAAATTAAGAAAATGATCCCGTTTACAATTGCACCAAAAATATAAAATACCCAGAACCAAACCTAACCAAAGAGGTGAGAGAACTGTAGTCTGGAAACTGTGGAACACTGTGAAAGAAACCGAAGACAGAAAGAAACAAAGACATTCCACTGCGTGCTCATGGACCGGAAGAACACACGTTGCTGAAATGTCTGCTCTCCAAAGCAATCTACCATTCAATGCAACACCCACCAGTACTACCCCCGTTTTCCACAGAGCTACGACAAAGAACCCTAAAGTTTCTAGGGAACCACAAAGGCCCCAAATGGCCACAGCGATCCTGAAAACCAGAAGCAAAGCGGGCGGCACCACGATTCCGGACTTCAAGCTCTACTACCGGCTGTGGTCATCGAGACAGTGTGGCAACGGCACAAAAACAGACACACAGATCCATAGAACAGCAGAGAGCCCAGAAATGACCCATCCAAAAATGCCCAACGGGAAAAAGACGGTCTCTTCGACAACTGATGTTGGGAAAACAGGACAGTCACATGCAGAATAACGAAACCGGACCGCTTTCTTACGCCACACACAAAAACAGACCCTGAATGATGAAGGAGCCGAACGTGAGACTTGAAACCCTAAAAACCCTAGAGGAGAACACGGGCAGTGGTGACCCTAACATTAGCCACAGCAACTTCCTGCTACACACATCTCCAGACGAAGGGGACAAAAAGCAAAAATGAACTCCCAGGATGTCATCAAAATAAAACATTTCTGCACAGCCAAAGAAACAATCCACAAAACTAAAAGGCAGCCTGCAGACTGGGAGAAGATATTTGCAAATGACATTTCTGATAAAGTGCTAGTATCCAAAATTTATAAAAAGCTTATCTAACTCAACACGCCCAAACACACATAATCCAAATAAAAAAATGTTCAGAAGACATGAATAGACAGTTTTCCAAAGAAGACACCCAGATGGCCGGCGGTCACATGAAAGCACGCCCCACGCCACTCCTCCTCAGGGAAGCGCAAACCCCGACTCCAAGGACTTGTCCCCTCTCACGGCGTCGCGTGGCCAAAACCAGCGTTGCCGAGGACGAGAGAAAGCGGAGCCCTCGTGCCCCGCTGCCGGGAACCCAAGCTGGCACAGCCCCGGTGCAAGACAGTGTGGAGGCTCCTCGGAAAGCTGAAAACTGAACCATCCCACGATGCAGTCATTGCAGCTCTGGGTCTCTACCCGGAGAACACAAGAACGCCCAGAGGGGTGCGTGCGGCCGGCGGCCCCGTTGCCTCCAACAGTCATGACGGAAGCAGCCCAGTGCCCACCCCCCGATGAACGCACAAAGACGTGTCATTTCTGCATGTGCACACGCACGCACACGGAGACACACACACGCACACAGGAATATCACTCAACTGTAAGAACGAGCTCCTGCCCTTTGCAGTAACACGGACGAAACCACAGAGTCAAATGCTAACTGAAACGTCAGAGAAAGACAAGTGCCGCGTGACTGCACGGATACGTGGAATCTAAGAGACAAAGGAGCCGAGGAAAAGGAAGGGAGACAAACCAAGGAGCAGACTCCTGAGGAGGAACAGAGGGTTCCCAGCGGGGACGCGGCGTGAGAAGCACGGAGCACACAGCGCCGCTGGGCCACTGTGTCGCATACCCGCAGCGTAACACCAGATAGTAACTGGAATTAATAGAAAAGCTTTTTAAAAATTTAAGACATAAAAATAAAGACACTTACAACTTTAAACAAGTAAACACACGCACACATGCCCAGCTCGGCAGCGCCCGAGGGGAACGGGGCGGGGGGGGGGGCGCGCGGCCAGGCCAGCCTGTATCACAGCTTGTGGGGCCGGACCTGCACTGCTGAAGCCCAGCCAGGGCCCTGCCCCAGATCAGCCTTCCTGGGACAAGGCGAGGGCTCCTGCTCTTCACTGCAGCCCGTCCACGCAGCCCTTTGAGGAGCCCAGACGCCGTGGGGCCCACAGATAAGAGGGGCCGGCCCTGCCAGGCCCACCCCAGAGCCAACACCACCGCCGCCGCCCCACCCTCCAGGGAGCGCAGGGAGGGAAGGAGGGACGGGCAAGGGGGCACCTTGCGGCTCAAGGGCTCTGTCTGGGACAGAATATGGGGTTTTGTATTCTAACACAAACAGAGGAAAAGCCCCAGGGCATCACAACTTAAGAAAAGTGACCTGGCGGTTGGCTGTTCAGTGGGAGGCAGACCTGGCTTCTTACCAGGAAGCAAGCCCAGCAGCATGGCCAAGGGCAAGGCTGCGGCCCCCTCCGCATTCAGGAATTAACAGCTGACGCCCTGGGAGGAACACCCCAAACACTCTGGTGCCAGCTCGCCCACCACAGAAGCAACCCACCGGCCCAGGCCCTCGAAGGCTGAAGCTGTGGGAGCCGGGGCTGCCCTCGGGCACTCACATGCAAAAGACAATTTAGAGCCAAATAAATATTTTTTTGTAGCTGTAAAGAGCCTCTGAGTTTCAGCTCTGGTCCTAAAACGCAAACACAGGTGCTCCTTCACCCCTTACCTTCAATTTCAAAACCACAAGCTCTCCGAATAGAGCGGCTTGATTTTTAAAAACACCAATGTCTAGAACAGTTTCTTCGACATCAAAGCTTGTCTCCCATCCCATGCAGCCCCGAGTTAGCAGTGCCCAGGGCTAAAGCCACCGGCCAGCAGCACAGGGGCCGACCACCGGCACGTCTTCTCAGAGCCCCACTGGGGCGACCCTCAGCGGCACAGAGAACGCAGCTGGGCAGGGACAAGGGCTTCCAGCACCCCAATCCCGCAGGTCTCCACCTGTAGGAGGGCCCAGAGAGCCCGAAGTGCCTGACCCGCACAGACGCCGGCCTGGGGCGCACACAGCCCGGGGCAGGCAGGCCCCCGCAGCCAGGTGAGGCCTTACCAGTGGTGGTGGGTGGTGAGCACCGTGGTCAGCTTCACACCGCGCTTCCTCACCGTCTCCACAACCTGCAACCAAACATGAGGCACGACGGGGACCGGGGTCACACTCCCGGCGCTGGGCGGCGGAGCTGTAGGGGGCCCAGCAGGACCCAGGCCTGCCCGGGAGGGGCCACACCCTGCCCTGACCCTGCTGACTTGCCCCCGCTCCCGGTCCCTCTTGACCCAGCTGGCAGCTCAGGGCCGGCCATGACCTCTCCAAGTCCCTCTGGCCGAGCTAATCGCCCCGGGGCTTCCTGGCACCCAGGGACCTTCCGGACAGAAGCCCATTGCTCTCCTCACTCAAGCTGCCGGCGGCCTCCAGCCCGACAGCAGAGTGGCTGGACCCTGGTTGTTTTTCAAAAACCAAGCGCGTGAGCTTCTGCTGCTTCGAGCAAGCTACGAGGACACTGCAGCCACCAGCCGGGGCAGGGCCGGGGCAGGGGCGGGTGGGGCAGGGCCCCGCCTCCCACCTTCTGGGGCTGCACCGGGTCCAGGACAGCACTGCAGCCACCAGCCGGGGCAAGGCTGGGGCAGGGGCGGGTGGGGCAGGGCCCCGCCTCCCACCTTCTGGGGCTGCACCGGGTCCACGACGGCAGCCTCCTTGGTCTCATCGTCGACGATCAGGTACATGTAGTTGTCGGCCAGTGCGGGCAGTAACTCCACCTTCATGGCGCCCTGGTCCACGGTCAGGCTCTTCCTTAAGTCCGTGTGATGGACAAGGGCTCCCAGCAGGGCTGGGCCTGAAGACAAAGCTTCGGTCAGTGTCCATGGGAGGCCGCCCCAGCTGAGGCTCAAAGACAAGCCCTCGGCCGGGAGGCCCGGGCGACCCCACATGCTGGGGACCCCACATCCCGGGGAAGGGACTCAGCCAGCGGCAAAGTGTGAGGCTCGCCGCAACAGGTTTTCTGAGTTCCTTCGGGAAAGAAGAAAATATCCTAATTTTACCACATCCGTAAGAAAAACACAGAAAATTCTTCACATGCATATTCACGGAAATCCCTTCTCTCACACTATGATCCTGATTTTCTTTTTCGCAAGCTCTCGGGGGACGGGGTGCCGGTTTGTGCCTGTGATTCACACCACAGTCAGAAGTGACCAGTGCCAGTCCTGGGGTGTTCACACCCGACTCAGAGAGACCACGAAGAGAGGAACCCGGAGGGCGAGCGCCTCTGACCCTTCCTAAGTCTCCAGCCAGAGAAGAAAGCAATACTCTCTTTCATAGGCAGGAACTCGAAATTTGGACCACGCACAAAACGACCAGGGCCTGACATATGGGAGAGGTGGCCGCCTGCTCCAGATCCAAGTGCACGGGACACAGAATCGCCGTCCGGTGGAGCCAAAGGACCAGGCAGGGTGTGTCAAGAGTGAGCAAGGGCCGAAAGTGCCCCCCTGAGAGGTCAGGGGCCAAGCCACTTGCAGCAACGAAACTCCTCTTCGATCTAAAAATTCACAGAGGCCCAACAATACTTTGTCTTGATGTGAAAGAGATGAACGCCACAAAAGGTGGCAGGAGACAGCCATGAAATTCTGGGGGAGGCGCCAGAATGGGGGCCTCTTCCAAAAGGCATCCAGAAAGCAGGCAGGACCCACTGACTGACAGACCACATCCCCAGGGGCCGCCGAGGGCTGAAATCGACCTCATCTGCCACGGCCAGGGAAACTGTCAAGCATACGCCGAGATGCCCGACTTCCCTTTCCCTAGACAACCAGTTGGGCATTTTCCAGGCCCTTCTCCTCCCTCATACACGGCGAAACAAACATTTCCGTATGCCCAGGTTTCCGTGACAGTCCACCCTCCCCAGGCCCCCGCACTACCCGAGCCCAGCAAGGACTACAGAGCGGAGTGCACCTACTGGGGGTGGGGGAGGGAGGAAAGCGGGACGGAAACAGGACTCTCCCGCCAGTCGGGGAGGAAGGCCGCCCAGGTGAAGGGAACGTAACTGCAGCCTGGGCTCAGGCTCTTCCAGGTGATTCTGGGGAACCAGAGACTTCTGCAGGCCCCACCGAAAGCCTCTTCCTTTTCCAAACATTACATGCCTGAGAAATGCTTCCAGGGCACTGCTGTGCACTGTGACCTTTCGTAGGTGCAAAGGGCACGGAGCAGCAGCCTACCTACGGTCCCAGCCGAGACCCGAGACCCGAGGCCCGAGGCCCGTTTTGCTTGGCTTCTCTTGAACCGGGCCCGTCCTTCTGCACGGTATCCCGAGGCTGGGACCGGGCTCCCATCTGAACCAGGCGGCCACAATCTTGCCAATTCCCTATAGTCCTACTCAGGATCTCTGCCTGACTCTGGAAGCAAAAGGGCCTGACACTCTGAGGAGTGTCCCCAAAATGGAAAAGAGGACGGGCTCTTTCCTTAGTGACGGCAACACCTACCGGCTCCAGAACACCGAGTGCCCTCAGTGAGATGTAAACCGGCCAAGGCCAGCTTTGCCTCCCTCGAGACTGCTCCGTGGTCCTGTCTCCAACCGCTAACCATCTCCCAAAGACTCGGGTTACCCTACTGCCCCTATTACCACATTAGCCAGATAAGATATCAGGAAATAAAGAAAAAGATTTCAAAATCAAGGTCAAAATATTCCGACAAAGCAGGAGGTAACCCGCAGTGGGACGGGAATCTGGCAGTTGCAAGCGCAGGCCCTGGAAGCCCGCCAGCCCAACGCCTCTCCTTCTAGAGGGAGGGCCAGGGCCCCACAGCCCCCAGGACCCCGTCCTGCTGCCACCCGGGTACTGCCCGGGCCTCCTGCCCTTTGCACTTGTCAGCCGAAGCCCGCAGGAAGAGATGGGCGGGCAGGCCCGGGGGCGCACTCACGCGGGGTCCGCCCGGCCGGGGAAGGGCGCCCCGGGAGGGCCGCGGGCGGACGGGGGCGCGGGGCTGCTGCGGCGCACGTCTCCTTACCGGGCACAAGTCCGCCAGCAACCCCCAGCCGACCAGTGACCCCACTGTCTTCAGCCCCGCCAAGTCTGACTCAAGTGTCGCGGGGCCTTTCCTCGACCCCAACCCGCGCGCCCGGACGCCGGCGAGGGTTACAAGCCTGTGTCGACAGAAGACAGCGTCAGCCCGCGGCGGCCCGGCGACTCCCGGCCGCCCCCAGCGCCGCCGGACCCTTCGCGGGGCCGCGGCCCAACCGCCGTCACCGGGTCACGACGCCGGCGGGCCCCCCCGCCCCCAGTCCGGGCCCCGCGGCCCCGGGGCCTGTCAGGCGCGCCCCTCCGCGCCGCGGCCGGCGCCGGCCCACCTACCCAGGCCGCGGCGGGCGCAGGCGGCTCCCAGCGCGGCGAGGCTCCGGCGGCCGAGCAGCCCGCGGCCCAGCACCATGTCCCGGGGCGGCGGGGCGGCGGGGCGGCGGGGCGGCGGGGGCGGGCGGCGCGAGGGGCGGGCGGGCCGCACACGCCGGCGGCGCGCCGCGGCCAATCGGCACCCGCCGCCCCGCCCTCCAGCCAACCAGCGCACGCCTAGCGCCCCCGCCCCAGACCTCGGCCAATCAGCGCCCGCGTCCAAACCCGTGCCCGCTGCCGGCCGGGCCTCCGCCGACCCGAGTCCGCGGGGAGCAGGAGCTACCTGCGGCGGTCGCGGCCGGAGGGCGGCGTCAGTGCTCCCGCCCCTCTCCAGGGACCGGGCCCGTGCCCCGAGGCGGCTACTGGACAGCGGCTCCCGGGAGCTGAGGCGCCGCGACTGCCGCGCACCCGGTAGAGCTCAGAGCGGCACGGGCCGCCGCGGACGGGACAGCGCTGCGAGGTAGTTCGTTCTCTCCGGGGCGCCGTCGGCGTCAGGTGACCGGGCCCGGCGGGTCACGTGACTTCCAGCGGCGCCCGGCCGAGCCATGGCGGCGCCCAGGCCGCTGTCGCGCTTCTGGGAGTGGGGGAAGAACATCGTGTGCGTGGGCAGGAACTACGCGGACCACGCCAAGGAGATGCAGAGCGCCGTGCCCAGTGAGCCGCTGCTCTTCCTCAAGCCGTCCACCGCCTACGTGCCCGACGGCTCGGCCATTCTCCTGCCGCCCCACAGCCGCAACCTGCACCACGAGCTCGAGCTGGGCGTCGTGATGGGCAGGCGCAGCCGCGCCGTCCCCGAGGCCGCGGCCATGGACTACGTGGCCGGCTATGCCCTGTGTCTGGACATGACCGCCAGAGACGTGCAGGACGAGTGCAAGAAGAAGGGCTTGCCCTGGACGCTGGCCAAGAGCTTCACGGCCTCCTGCCCGGTCAGCGCGTTCGTGCCCAAGGAGAGGATCCCGGACCCTCACAACCTGAAGCTCTGGCTCAGGGTCAACGGTGAACTCAGGCAGGAGGGTGAGACAGCCTCCATGATCTTTTCCATCCCCTACATCATCAGCTACGTTTCTAAGATAATGACCTTGGAAGAAGGAGATATTATCTTGACGGGGACCCCGAAGGGAGTCGGACCCGTGAAAGAAAACGATGAGATCCAGGCTGGCATACACGGGGTCGTTAGTATGAGATTTAAGGTGGAAAAGCCAGAGTACTGAGTCTGTGCAAAGCGCCCTAACTTACCAAGTTTCAGGAGAGAAGGGAGCTGGACAGAAGCAAGCAAAGGTTATTAAATGGGACAATCCTTTAAGAAGAAACTAATTTTTAAATATGATTTAATTGAATTGTTATGACTTAAGGAAAATGGACCCTTAAAGGAAAATGTGATCTAGAAAAGCTGGGCCAGAAATGGAAAGAAGATTGAGTGTATTTTAAGAAACGACCAAATTAAGTTTTTGTAATGCTTCCAAAGCAGAGAATTTATCAAACCTAATGTTAAGACTTTCCTTTCCTAAAACTGGAGTGGATAAGACTTTTCATTGGGGGGGATGCCTGGGTGGCTCAGTCCATTAAGCATCTGTCTTCCTCTCAGGTCATGATCCCCAGGTCCTGGGATTGAGCCCCCAAGTCAAGCTCCCTGCTCAGCACGAACTTTACTTTTCCCTCTGCCCCTCCTCCTGGCTCATCCTATAAATACAAATCTTTTTTTTTTTTTTTTAAGTTTTTTAAGAAAAGACTTTTCACTGGGACATTCTGAGATCAGTAATTCAAAGCTTAAAATATGCAAAAGAGGGGCGCTTGGGTGACTCAGAGGGTTAAGCCTCTGCCTTTGGCTCAGGTCCTCAGGGTCCTGGGGTCGAGTCCTGAATCAGGTTCTCCCCTCAGCCTGCTTTACCCTCCCTCTCTGCCTGCCTCTCTGCCTACTTGTGATCTCTTTCTATCAAATAAATAAATAAAATCATTTAAAAAATACGCAAAATATGGGACGCCTGGGTGGCTCAGTCTGTTGAGCCGCTGCCTTCGGCTCAGGTCATGATTCCAGCGTCCTGGGATCAAGTCCCACATCGGGCTCCTTGCTCGGCAGGGAGCCTGCTTCTCCCTCTGCCTCTGCCTGCCTGTGCTTGCTCTCGCTCTCTCTCTCTCTCTCTGACAAATAAATAAATAAAATGTTAAAAAAAAAAAGACTTAAAAAATATACAAAATATTTTGAAAACCACATATTCTAAATTGATCATGATAATTATCTAGAGGTATTTGTAAAAATAAATATTTCCACATCACTTGCCCATACCAAGCCCACTGTATTTATTAGCAGAATTAATCTCCAGCACTCCTAAGTGCTTCTTTTGGAAATGGGGATAAACACTACTCCACACAATTTAAAATTATATTTAATAAATGAACGATTAATGGCAACCTCACTCATTTGTACCATGGCCTGTAAGATTATGAGTTTGGGAGATAATTTTGAAATGATTGTTTTCCAAATAAAAATGCTTTCTTTTATTTGGCCTGAAAGTTTACTTTTATCGCTTCATTAGTGGCTAAGAGGCACACTTCCTCACTAAGGGGTTCAGACCTTGGTCATTGACCTTTGGCCTCTGGAGCACTGTGCTCTATTAACAGTGAATCAGCACCTCTACCTCCAACCAGAGATGAGGAAGCTGAATGGCCCCGGAGAGCTAGTTTTGTTCCTACTTGCTCTCCGCGGACAAAGAGTCTTGGCAGGATGCATAGTGCCTGTGGTACGGTGGTATCCTTCAGGCAGGGGCTCCTGCTGGAGATGTAAACAGAAGACACCTGCAGTCCCCTCACAGAAAGCTGAGGACATCTAATTTAATAACTGGTCACATTTACTGAGCCCTTCGTACTGCTAGGCACTGGGTCAAGAGCTTTCTGTGTATTATTTAACCTCACCAAAGCTGGGAGTTTGGTATTACTACCATCCCTGTTAAACACGAACGTGTAGATTTAGAGGCTAGCTAGCCCGGCTTTCTGGTCCCTCAGCTGAGGGAAAGAACCAAGTTACAACCTAGCGTTCTTCAGACCAGAACATGAAGTCTTGACGGCAATGCAGGCTGTATCCTGCCGGTAAATACATAAGAAGATTCAAACATGTAAGTAGTAGGCAACCCCCACATCTAATTTATAATTTATGGTGAAGAAGTGCCAGGATTGGACCTGTTTATTAGATGTCATACTACCTTAACTTGATTAGAACTTGATTAACTTGATTAGAAGATAAGAGTCTTCTAATCAATTTCTTATTTTAGTTGCCCAAGCACTATGTTTATTACAGCTGAGTTCAAGAGTATGAATAAGCAAAAACACCCAAAATTCCATTCACCCAGAGACAGCCAAAGTGAAGCATTTAATGTACCTTCTTCCAAATCTGTGGTTGTAATTGCAATTCTCAGAAGATCTGCCCATAACTCAATTTCCTAGCCTTTCCTCATAGTGTGCTGTGAGTCTGCGGCGGTCGGCACACTCCTGCTGCGCCGTTTTCAGTGACTGCAAGATTCTGAAGTCACTCCTCCGTCGCTGGCAAGTGAAATGGTTTCTAGTCTACTAGTGCTAGTAGAATCCACATATCTGTATTTGCGGCACTGGGCTACGTTCCCTGTGGCGGAAGAGCCAGCTGAAGGGTGCCCATAACTGAGCGTGTATTAGTCTAAACAGCAGACACGAGGTCCAGCTGAGACGAGTCCACCAAGCTGACAGACTTCAGAGCGAGCCAAAAGGTGTGAGGCAGGAGCAGGTGCACAGCAGCCCCCTTGGGCAGCACAAACCAGCTCCCATGTAGCTCAGTGTTCTCCACGGTGGTGGCACGAGCTTTGGCACAAACAGCTAACAACAGCATCGCAGGTGTAGCACACAAAGTCCTTGGCTTCAAGAACAAAAAACAGAGGGGCGCCTGGGTGGCTCAGTGGGTTAAAAAGCCTCTGCTTTCGGCTTGGGTCATGATCCCAGGGTCCTGGGATCAAGCCCCACATCGGGCTCTCTGCTCCGTGGAGAGCCTGCTTCCTCCTCTTCTATCCGTGCCTGCCTCTCTTGCCTACTTGTAATCTCTGTCAAATAAATAAATAAAATCTTTTTAAAAAGAAGAAGAAGAAGAAGAAGAAGCTTGACACAATACAAACTGTATTTCTAAAAAAAAAAAAAGAACAAAAAGCAGAGACACCAATTCCCACAATTCCTGATCTTGCTAAAAATCACAGTAATCCTAGTGCCCAGGAGCCACATTTTCCCCCAACTTTTTAATCTGAATAAATTTAAACCTGCTAAGAAGTTGAAACTAATATGGTGAGCTCCACACACCCTTCAGCAATTGTTAACATTGGTTATGTTTCTTCTCTCTCACTTCACACTCGGTCTCTCTCCACATACAGATATGCCTGAACACACTTGGGCTGGAAAACTGAACAGGAGTTGCAGAAACACTCCACCCTTCCAGTATGCATCTCCTAAGGATAAGAACCTTCTCCTATACAGATACAATACCATTACCACACTTAAGAAAAAAATTCCATAATATATTAGTTCATGTAGACTGTATGGCTTCACGTGTTCTTCTGAACTTTTTAAAAAAGGTTTTATTTATTTATTTGGCAGGCAGAGAGGCAGGCAGAGAGAGAGAGAGGAGGAGGAGGAAGCTATCTTCCCACTGAGCAGAGAGCCCGATGCAGGGCTCGATCCCAGGACCCTGGAATCATGACCTGAGCCGAAGGCAGAGGCTTTAACCCACTGAGCCACCCAGGCGCCCCTTCTGCACTTTTAATGTTCATTGGGCTTTTACAAAAAGTGAGTATACTACATCCACTTAATATACTGTGAGCATCTTTCCAGGCCAGTAAATATAGGTTTTCATAATCCTTTTTAATGCTATGTCCTAGACTGAGTACCCCAGAGGCCAAGCCAAGGTGGGGTTCTTGTCCAGATGGTTTACTGAGGGAGCACTCTCAGGAGAAAAGTGCAGAGGAAGCAGAAAGGGCAGAGAGCCAACAGAGAAAGAGCGTGGCGGTCTCAGAGCTGGAGATGAGCTTCAGTCCACTGACCATCCCAAGGGGAAGTCACTGTCGACATCTGCTCCCCACACCTCCCATAACGTCCCCCAGGTAACTGTCCCCCTCAGAGAAGCTGAGGGATAGGTGTGTGCCTGTGGGGCCAGGGGATCTGGGTGGGGCCCAACATTCCCCTACAGGCCGCACAGCTTTCAAACGTTGTCCTGTCAGAAACAGTGACGTAAGGGACCTCCTCCGCTTACATCATGTGACGTTTGTTTACTTCCCTAGGGAAAGGCATAGACGTGAAATCAGTTAAATGGTCTGCACTTTAAATTATGTATTTGCGGGGCGCCTGGATGGCTCAGTGGGTTAAGCGCTGCCTTTGGCTCAGGTCATGGTCCCGGGGTCCTGGGATCGAGCCCCGCATCGGGCTCTCTGCTCCGCAGGGAGCCTGCTTCCCCCTCCCTCTCTGCCTGCCTCTCTGCCTACTTGTGATCTCTGTCAAATAAATAAACAAAATCTTAAATAAATAAATAATTTGCCAAATTGCCATGGAAAAGTGACACACAAATTTGTACTTGACATGAGTGTGTAAAAATACCTTTTTAATAAAATATATATACATATATATTTTATAATATATATAATTATATTATATACTTTTTAATTATAATATATATTATATAATACATTATTTATATATATAAATATATGTATTTATATATGTATATATATTTTATAATATATATTATATAATATATAATATATATATTTATATATGTATACATATTTTATTAAAAAGGTATTTTTTAATAAAAAACATACATACATA
>PISX010002193.1:152049-168252 GCA_004024625.1 Mellivora capensis | reverse complement strand
GGTCCCCTTCTTGCGTTGAGTCCGATGGCTGCTTCACGGGAGGGTCAAGGTACTTGCAGATGAAGTCCACAAGAGCTACGATGCCCTGGTGAGGAATGGTGGAGCGGGGCTGGAAGCCAGGACTTCTGACTCCACAGTTTCTCATCCGCCGTTTCCCTAAACCTTGAGACTCCCCTAACCGGTCAGACTCACGGTCTTTGCAAACGCTTCTGTACGCCTCCGCCTTTGTCATGTGTCCAACACACCCTCAGCAGCGTCTTTTCATTTTTGTTTTCCTTTCGGTAATTTTCGTTATACAAAGTCGAGACTGAAGCCGCGTTTTCCAGGCTCCCATGCTTATTCCTGGGAGAGTCAGCTCCCACCGGAAATCCCTGGTGAGTCCAGTGTGATATTCTAATCCTGACACCTGCAGTGAGAGGCATTTGGAGCGGGGCGCCTGGATGGCTCCGTCGTGAAGCGTCTGACTTCAGCTTCTGTCAGTGAAGTATCTGACTTGAGCTCAGGTCATGGTCCTGGGGTCCTGGGATTCAGCCCCGCACTGGGCTCCCTGTTTAGTGGGGGAGTCTGCTTCTCCCTCCCCCATGCTCGTGCTCTCTCTCAAATAAACACATTAAATATTTTATTTTTTTTTAAAATTTTTATGAACATATAATGTATTTTTATCCCCAGGGGTACATGTCTGTGAATCGCCAGGTTTACACGCTTCACAGCACTAACCATAGCACATACCCTCCCCAATGTCCATTACCCCACCCCCCACATAAAGTATTTTTTAAAAAGAGATGCTTGAAAAGAGGGCACACTGAGGTTTTTTTTTAGATTTAAAAAAAATTTCGTTTGATGGGGAGAGAGAGAGCTCTTGCACAAACAAGGGGAGAGGGGGAAGCAGGCTTCCTGCTGAGCTGGGAGCCCAAGCCGGGGCTCCATCCCAGGAGGATAGGATGAGCGGAAGGCAGTTGCTTAACCCACAGAGCAACCCAGGTGCCTCACATAGAGGGTTTTTTTGTTTGTTTGTTTGTTTGTTTGTTTTTTAAATCAACCACCAAAGGAAGGCACTGTTTCTCTTCCAGCGCCCATCCCACCCACTCCAGGAGTCTCTTGTAGCCTCTTCCCCCAGAGCCTTGTCTGATTTGTTTCCTCCCATCTCTTCTTGAACCCACTTGCTTTTTCTCTTGTGCCAGAGTTTAGGGTCACAAAATGTCATAATGTCTGTTACCTGCTTGTGAAAGAGCCCTCTGAGGTAGGAGAGCCCAGATTGTTGGCTTTAAACCACCAACACCCCCACTTTCTATCCACCAAGGAGGGACATCCCTTGTCCACGATGCATTGTTTCTAGTATTTCGTGCCTAGGAGGCTGAACTAGGCACCGCGGCGGTGGGCAGGGGGGCTGCTTGCAGAATATGGGGCTACTTTGACTCCTGGCTCCTAATGAGCCCTCCTGGCCTCACCTGTGCTTCTTCCAACTGGGCTTCTCTGTGTTACCACCCATCAGGGGCTACATTCTTGCTCTCCTTGAACTGGCAGCCCTCGTTTCCCTAGATAGCCATCCCTACCGAGGCCGTGCTTTTATGGGCTTAGCATATCTTCTTCCTCTCCATCCTAAAAATGAAGTTCATTCTAAGAGGGCCGCTTTATTGCCCTTCTTTTCTAGTCTGTAGAGAAAACTGGACAGTTGCATTCCCATGTCTCCAGAATCACCCCAAAGAAACTACCGATAATTCTTCAGTTTGAGCATTAGGTAGAAGTCTTTGCTGATACAGTTTGTTTCTTGGGTTCATAAGAGCATTGCGTTTGGTGACTCATTCTAATCATTGTTCTCAGAATTTTTTTTTTTTTTAATCAGGATTTCAGGTCTAGATTCGTAGTGTCCTTCGTGGTTTTAAGAAAGCTTTCCTCAGAAATACAAAACTCGCGGATGAGGAAAGGACCTGTTGTTTGGTCTAATGAGTCATCTTGGCCACATGGTGTTGAAACAGCCTGAAGAGATTTGGGGAGAATGAAGGACGCCATTTGATCTGTTTGAGATGGTCAGGCACAGATTTCATTTTACTTGTCCCGTTAATTTGAACTCAAGTTAAGTTACTCAGTGTTGTTGAGTTACGCTTGGCTGAGTGTTCATGTTACATGCAAATTAGCGTAAACCATACGGCAAATACTTTTCAACTTAAGTTCAGCAAATATAGATGCCAACCTGCTTCTGTGTGTCCCAAAGGAGGCATGTAAATGGAACACCAGGAAGGAACCCTAGAAGCCTGTTCTCGGTAAGTGCAGAATAGAGTGTCAATCTGGACATTGATGTTTCTCTCTACACACTTGAGTTGTCGGACTTGGTGTGGGAGCTTACACTTACCTCTTGCATGGCATCCCTTAAATGGGACCTGTTCCTCCAGCTGACAAGGATCTCTTTGGATCCTATTCAACTCGTCTTTTTTTCTCCTTTCGTTTTGATATGCAGTTTCTCTCTCACTGCATTTAAGTCATTGGAGAAAAAAATATAAAACAGGAGAGCACCGAGGACTGATCTCCCACCGAGCAGTTGCTCCCCTCCCAGCTGGTTCTTCTTGAACCCCAAATGTCTATAGGGAGAAATTGGGAAAATAAATCCTCTGGGCAACCAGGAGAGAGAGAAGGAACAAATATTCGTTGAGAGGCTGCTACATAGTAGAAGTCAACTGGGCTGGATGTTCTATGTTAGTTACTTGTTATCCTGTTTAGTGTTCATTACAACCCAGCGAGAAAGGTGTTATTATGGCTATTTTACATCTAGGGAAACCCAGGCTACAGGAAATGCAAATGATTTGCCAAAAGGCACTTGGTGAGCAAGGGAGGGACCTAGGATTCAAACGGTCACCGGGGGCCATGTTGGTCCTCTTTGTATCCTTCAACTCCTTTAGTTTCCTCCCTCCCAATTCTCAAACGCTTGTTCTCAGACTCTTCTTGGGGTACGGTGTGCTAATGGACTCTGCGGGGGTTCGGGTAGCTCACATGGACACGCTCCAGGAAGACTTCCCAAGTGGCCACATCAGGTCTCCTCACAGCTGCCTCTGCTCCCAATGCAGGATTCTGCCCCCCAGGACCCGAAGTGCCTGGGCTCCTCTCCCTGCTCTGTTCTTTCTCTTCTTGGAGGGATGAGCCTCCTGTCTGTCATGGTGTTCGGTGAGACAGTCTCCTCCTGCTCCTCTTCTTTGCAGTAGTTCTCCCTCTTCATTCTCCTCTTCCTACCCTTCTCCTCATTGTTCCTCTCCTCCTCTCACTCTCCCTGTCCTTCCTTCTTGTTCTTCTTCACATTCTTTTACTTTCCATCTTTGGCTTTGATGCTTTCCAATGGTGTCATTTCTCTTCGTTTATTCAACACATGTTTCTGAGGGGCTCATTACAAACCAGGCCCTGAGCTTGGTGCCAGGAGGATGGCAGTAGTAGGGCTCAACCCTGCCCTGATCAATTTGTCATGGTCGTGGGGAGAGACAAGAAGGCTGATGCTTCAGTATCACACAGTAGTGGGACCAGGGGTAAGAGAGTTCAATACTTTCAGCCAAGGTCTTGGATGTCAACACACAGAGCTTGTGACCCACGTGTGAGGTTGGCATGGGCTAGGAAAGATGGCAAAAATATAAAAGAGAATAATTCTAAGATTTTGACCAGTTGACGCAAAGCAGGGGGTGGGCAGCTGCGACAGCACCAGTCAGAACTGGCTGTTTGCAATCTTGAGGGCTGGGTGTGGTGTTTGGGGAAGAGGTGAAGTGGACACAGGAAAGCTTCCCTAAGCTTTGAGTCATTGGAGAGGATGAAGTCCTAGCTGCATCAGAGGAAATCCAATAAGATGTCAAGACAAGGTGGAAGGTATCAAAGCTGGGACAAGAGTGTGAGAGCTCGAGAGAGAAGAGGCAGAGGAAAAGCCACATCCTCAGAAATGACAGTATGTGCTTCTCCACACACAGAGGACATGTCTCCACCACTGACCAGCTCCTCTGGGAAGTCTTTCCTCACTTTCCCCACCCGGACACTGCCTGGGAGAGCCACTGCGCGCGATGGCTTGGCGCTCTCTTACCATTTTGGTATACAGATTTTTGGGGGCCTGAAAACAATCAAGCTTTGACCTTCTGCCTAATTGCCCAAGAGAATTTAGATGGAGGAGCTGCCTGGGGAAGGGACCATCACCATAGATTACTACAGTATCATAGGAAGCAGGGGGGTAGACGAGGAAGAGTTAGGCAAGTGCGGTTGGTTAAAATTCTTCTCTGTGTCCCATTGTTTCTGAATGGCCCAGCAAATATTTGTTTACCAAACATTTACTCTTCTTCATCTTCCTGTAAATTGCTTTCCTTCCTTTTGAAGTCCCAGACCCCTACCCCCTTTTCCTTAATTCAGGATGACATATATACTTCATTTTTGGTGTCTTTGGAATCTCACATTTATGCAGATTTCCATCTGTATGCAATTAAGTTGTTAATTGCATTTTACAGATTGCATAAACTGTTAATCTGTCTGATGTCCATTTAATTATTACCAAAAGAACCTTGAAGGGTAGAGGAAAAATTTTCCTAGGTAATAATAATAAAATGCAAGATACACAGTGCGCTGTTGGATGAAAAAGCACTTGAAAAGCTATGTAGACTAAAATGACATTATTTGTAAAACCCATAGAAAGAAGACTTGTAACAGATAAATTGAAACGTTAACTGGGAGTATTGATGGCTAATAGGATTGGGGATAGATTTGGTTTTTATTTTTGTGCATTTTTTTTAAATTTTTGTGCATATTCAAAAATTTCTACCATGAACTAGTATTTCTTTGAGAACTAGTATTACTTTGTGATTAATAAAATTGTTTTTAAATTCCCCCCTTTTTTAGACTCTAGGTTTGCCTGAGCTTTAGATTTTGAGACTTTTCTTAAGAAGTCTATTATGGGAAGAAGCGGGTGGCATCTGATGGTTAAGCATTTGACTCTTGGTTTGGCTCAGGTCATAATCTCCAGGTTGTAGACATGGAGCCCCATGTTGGGCTTCACCCTGGGTGTGGAGACTGCTTGACATTCTCTCTCCCTCTGCCCCTCCATGCCCCACTTGCTCCCACTCTCTAAAATAAATAAATCTTTAAAAAAATAAAATAAGTCTATTATGTACCTTTGACATGCATTTTGTTTTCCTATTTTCTACCTGCCCTCTAAAAATCACAACATAGTCAAGAGCTCCCTATCTAGTTCTGGAAGTTTCTTTAGCTGCCTTTTCTTTATTTCTCACATGACTTTGTTGTCTGAATTCCTTTAAGAATGTTTCTTTCCTAGACCATTTTACATTTTAGATTCTCAGAATCACAGATCTCTTTTCTTACCATTTCTTTTCTTCCTTCCTTCCTCTCTCTCTCTTTCTTCTTTCTTTGACAGTTTTTTTTTGTTTTGTTTTTGTTTTTGTTTTTGTTTTTTTAGTTCACAGGAAAGTTGAGAGAAAAGTACAGAGAATGCATATATTTTCTGGTCCCTCTCTGTTTCCTTCTCTACCAACATCCCTTACTGGACTGTTTGTTTGTTATAATCAATGAATCTACATTGACATGAATGTCCCCCAAATTCCATAGTTTATGGTTTACTATTGGTGCTATACATTCTGTGAGGTTTTTTTTTTTAAAGATTTATTTATTTATTTGACAGAGATAGAGAGAGAGAGGTCACAAGTAGGCAGAGAGAGAGGAGGAAGCAGGCTCCCCGCTGAGCAGAGAGCCCGATGTGGGGCTCGATCCCAGGACCCTGGGATCATGACCTGAGCCGAAGGCAGAGGCTTAACCCACTGAGCCACCCAGGCACCCCCATTCTGTGAGTTTTGACAAATGCACAATGAAATATAACCACTTGTAACATCGTATGGAATCATTTCCCTGCTCCAAAAATCCTCTGTGATCTGCCTATTTATCCCTCCCTCCCCCATAAGCCCAGGTAATCCCTGATACTTTTATGGTCTCCATACTTTTGGTTTTTCCGCAATGTAATAGTGTGGAATCATACAGTATGGAGACTTTCTGGTTGGCCTCTCCCACTTCATAATATGAAATTAAGCTTCCTCCATGTTTTTTCATGGCTTGATATCTCATTTCTTTTTAATGCTGAATATTATTCTATGGCCTGGGTAGACCACAGTTTATCTGTTCACCTACTGAAGGATAGCTTAGGGCTTCCAACTTTTGATGATTATGCCTAAAGCTGGATTATGAATAAAGCTACTGTAAACATCTGTGTAGGTTTTTGAGTGGACACTCTTTTCAAATTATTTGGGTGAGTACAAAGGGGCATGATTGCTGAATTGTATGGTGAATGTATGTTTAGTTTCATAAGAAACAGCCAAACTGCCTTCCAAAGTTGCTATATCCTTTTGCAATCCTGCCAGCAATTAGCGTCTGTTTCTCTATAGCCTTGTCAGCAACTGGTGGTGTCAAGGTTTTGGATTTTGACCATTTTAAAAAGAGTATAGTGGTACCTCAGTGTTGCTTGATTTGCAGTTCCCTAATGACATATGACATGGAACATCTTTTCTTATGTTTCCTTGCCAACTATATGAATTCTTTGGCAAGGTGTCCATTCAGATCTTTTGCTCGTTCTTTAATCCAGTTTGTTTTTCATTGTTGAGTTTTAAGAGTTTTTGTCCGTTTTGGATGACGGTCTTTTATCAGCTATGTCTTTTGCAAATATTGTCTTCCAGGCTGTGGCTGGTCTTTTTAGTCTCTAGATAGTGTCTTTAGGAGAACAAAAACTTTACTGAAGTCCAGCTAATCAATGATTTCTTTTCATGGATTGTGTCTTTGGTGTTGTGCTAAATGTCATCCTATACCCAAGGTTCTATAGAGTTTGTCCCCTGAAATCTAAGGGCTTTTGTAGTTTTGCATTTTACATGCAGGTCTTAAGGTCTATGAACAATTTTGAATTAATTTGTGTGAAGATTATGAAGTCCATACACAGATTTGTTACTTTGTGCTATGTGGATGTCCAACTGTTCTGGCACTAATTGTTGAAAAGGTGATCTTTTCTTCATTGTATCGTCTTTGCTCCTTTGTCAAAGGTTCATTGAGTATATATATGTGGGTCTATTGCTCTCTGTGGAGCAGAGCTGTCCTTGAGAACTAGCAGGCTGAGACTTGTACTTGCTACACCCCACCCAGGGCTGGTTGTGCCTCTGCCGCCAGCAATAAGGACATTAAGGCTCTGATTTAGGTCATGCATCTTCAGTCGTCAATTCATTGAATGTGGGCTCAATTTCTTCATCTGCAAAATGGGCATGATGCTATATAGTTTGCAAGAGTGTTCTGCAGGTTAAATCATTCCAACACATATGTGAGATGTACAACTCCACAGCCGTTCCACTCATTACTCATAGAATATTTATTGAGCATCTTGAGTGAGCCAGACCCTGTGCGCAGGATGTAGTCTCTGCCCCTAAAATGCTTATAGTTTATTGAGTGGAGGATAAAAAATTTTTACAGATAATCTTACAAGTAACATCATAATTAGAATAAAAATTAAGAAAGTAACCAGGGCACTCTGTTAGCTCCTGCCACCCCTTACTGCTGAGCATGGTGTACTGGAAATCAGAAGTTTTTAATGTGAGGCAAGTAACAAAACATCTTGGCATTCACTTCTTGGCAGAAAATTGGAGCCATTCCAGGATGGTTCTTATATATGTAGAAAAGTTGAAAGAGTTGTTTGGCCTTAATCTTCTCAAAAAAGAGAATGGAAATCAGTCCAATCCAAACCAAGTAAAGCAAGCCAGCTCATTAACCACAAGTCAACCAACATACAAACATAAAAGAATTAGACAGTAAGTGAAAATGATTATAGTGACACTTCCGAATCTAATAATGAGATTAGCTGGTATTTATTAAGTTCTTTTCATGTCCCTGCCCTGTGTCAAGTTCTTTCCTGGATGTTCCCATTGGTTCTTCACTACTCTTCTGGATACGTGGTACGATATCCAAATTCTACAGATGTGAGAGCCTGCCAAGGGTCACACAACACAAAAAGGACAGAATTGGTTTTCCAGTAAAGATCTCTGTGACCGAGAACCTCAGTGCTATCAACTAGCACACAACAAAGTATTTCTCTAAAAATAAGATTGTTTGGGGACCAATTTTAGAATGAATTAAATTCTCAGATCATCTGTGAATAAATTCCAGGTAGGTAAAATGTCTAAATATAAAATGCAAAACTACATGAAAAGATGGACTGCAGGAGAAATATTTTTATATGATTAGGGGTGGAGAGGCCCTTCCTAAGTATGGCATGTAGCCCATAAATTATAAAAGAAAGTGATTGACCAGTAGGGATTATTTAAAATGCTCTTGGGGCAAAGGAAACCGTAAACAAAATAAAAGGGAAGTGAAAACTGAGAAAAAAACTTACCATCTAGATCACAAAGAGTTAAGAGCTACAATATGTAAATAAACCAATAAGGAAAACAAATAAACAAATGGAAAAATAGGTTAATAATATGAGTTTAACTGTCATGGTTAGCTTTACTGACAAATAACAAATCAAAACTATAATAATTATTTCTGAAATATATTTTCTTTCTTTTTTAAAAGATTTTATTTTTTTTTATTTGACAGAGAGAGACAGCGAGGGAGATAACATAAGCAGGAGGAGTGAGAGAGGAAGATCATGTGTATGTTCCAAACACACCTCAGATTTTTCTTTTTTCTTTTTTTCTTCTTTTTCTTTTTTAAAGATTTCATGTATTTATTTGACAAAAAGTGAGAGACAGCATGAGAGGGAACACAAGCAGGGGGAGCAGGAGAGGGAGAAGCAGACTTTATGCTGGGCAGGGAGCCCAATGCAACGCTCAATCCCAGGACCCTGTCATGACCTGAGCCAAAGGCAGATGTTTAATGACTGAGCCACCCAGGTGCCCCTGGAATATATATATATATATATATATATATATATAAATTTTATTTATTTATTTGACAGAGAGAGATCACAAGTAGGCAGAGAGGCAGGCAGAGAGAGAGAGAGGGGGAGCCGAAGGCTGAGGCTTTAACCCACTGAGCCACCCAGGTGCCCCTGAAATATATTTTCAAATGTAGAAAACATTAATGTCAACTGTCAGACACACGTAAACACTAACAAATTGTCAAATATTAAAATAGCTATTATAATTTTCAGTATCTCATTTGTTGCTCTCTTTAGTTCTGGAATGTCTCTTAATAAGTATTTCCACATCTGTGCAAAAATTCATTTATGAAGATTTGATATTATATTTTACAAAATAGGGAAAAACATAAAAACTCACAACTGTACATATAATTTAGTAGAAACAGGTTCTCCAGGAAGAATGCAGGTATTATCATATGATGGACTTTGCAGTTATTAAAAAAAGGGAGTTGACTCCTATGTTCTGATAAGAAGGGTATGATTTATTATAAAGTAGAAAAAGCACATGGTTGAACTGTACTATTTTATTTGTATTATAAAACCATACTTCTGTATACACAGGAAAAAAGCCCTGAAACATTAGTACTTAAATACTAATAATTACCTTAGGGACTGGAAAGAGTAAGGAGGCCTTAGTATCTACATTTGTATTGTTTAAATTTTCAACAAACACACACACACCCACGTATTTCTCCATAAATTTTAGAGACAAGCCAAAAATAAAACATTCCATTGTTTCCTAAAATTAAAAAAAAAAGTTACCTAATTTAAGATTCAATTGACCAAAATACATTTTTATGGTATGGATGGTTGGATGGTCATTTTCATTCCGTCGTAGCTACTCTGGGAAATCTCTCAAGATTGCTTTCTTATTCTTTCTAAGGGATTCAGAAGTTCTATCTGGATTTTTTCCCCTAAAAAAAAAAAAGACTACTATTCTATCTAATTCCATCTCCATGCATTGATTGGCCTGGAGAGGTGTGTCTGGAACTAGGAGCTTTGCTCACTCTGTAAGCGCGGTCAACTGTCCCTGGTGATGAGGCTGCTGACTGCACAGATGACCTCATCTCTAACCCTTCTTCGTTAGTTCCCAAAGAAAATCCCGATTCTTGTTAGCAGCTCTCGAGCTTCAGCTGCCCAGCCTGGGACAGGAGAGTTGTGCTCTTTGAAGCAGATCATTTTGCTCATTCAAAGACAACAGAATATGATCCACTTGGGGTTGGATGTTTGTCAGCTGGGACATGAGATTCTGACACTAGAGGTGCCATCATTCACAACACTGGCCACAGGAGCAGCCAGAAAATCCCTAAATGGAAGTGACTTAAAAATATCTCATCAGGGCGCCTGGGTGGCTCAGTGGGTTAAAGCCTCTGCCTTCGGCTCGGGTCATGATCTCGGGGTCCTGGGATTGGGCTCCGAATTGGGCTCTCTGCTCAGTGGGGAGCCTTCTTCCCCCTCTCTGCCTGCCTCTCTCTGCCTACTTGTGATCTCTCTGTCAAATAAATAAATAAAATCTTAAAAAAAAAGAGAGAAAAAATACTCATCATTACAGTCAAGGTGTTAAAAGTAGAAGGAGAAGCTGGTGCATTTGGATGGCTTGAATGGCAAAGGGAGAGGGTTAGTAAGTAGATCACTGCCCAGTCGGAGAGAGGTCTCTAATGCGTGCTACGCCACCAGGTTCCAGGGGTTCAACTCTCTTTTATATTAGACAATAACTTAGAAAAGCCCATATGAGTTATGACAATCAAGTTTACGTAGGACATGAAACTGGGAAGAATATCAAGCTCTTTGGTGGAAATGGTCCTGAAAAATCTCCTGCCTGCCTGATATTTGCTCCAAATGAGATCTGTTCTGGAATCCAAAAAGGCATCTAATGGAATTCCAGATTGCAGGAATATGTGGTTTCAAAAGAGTGTCCGTGACAAAGCAGTACGACCAAAATGCTTGAGAGGTATGATGGGGCTACCAAGACAGTTGATGCTGTCTCGGGCTGCCTTAATGCAAGCATGGCTATTAGACATGTGTGTTTTCAACTTACACACATATTTGAACCACTTAGAAGCTTTCCCCAAAGTCCGATTCAGTTGGTCTGGGTGAAGCCAAGGCCTAGGAATTTTTAAGAGCTCTGTGGTTTTAACTAGCCATACGATTGCTTTTACGAGAAGGAAAAACATATTAATGATATTTGCTGATTGTTTCTGTTCTCAGAACCATAGTAAGTAGCCTTTGGGACTTTTTGGGTCTAAATTACTGTATTGTGACTTAAGGAACCCAAGGCATCCAGGAAGAATGCGGGAATCATTTAGTAAGAGTTAAAGTGTCTACAGCATGCTGGGGTGCCCACAGGCTGAAGGCGGTGGACTAGAAGTAGCCAATGGTCCCATTCCTGTAGGAATTAGGAAAGGAAGACCTCGCATCGTGGGGCTTAGCTCAAATCTCTGTTCTGTCACTCGTTGGCTGGGTGATTTAAGAAGTTATTTACCTTCTCTTTGGCTTTTTCTTCAACTTCAAGATGAATTTAATTCTAAAAGTTCCTCAGGGAATAGTGATGACTAAACATTATAGAGTACCTGTACAAGGCAACTTTCAGTGTTTATTAATATTTGCTGGTTACCTTCGGGTCTAATTACTTTGATGGCACTATTGGTGGGTTATAGACCGTGGAAGATTGAGATCACCATACAGTTTATTCCCACCTCTTCCTAAATCATCTTTCTTCTGTCTCGTTTCTAGCGGTTCTTTCTTTTTTCCCTTTCTTTCCTTATTTCTTCCCTCTGCCCCTCCCTTCCTTTTGTTGAACATGTCACAATTCACATGTACATCCACACGTCTTAGTGCATCTATGGAAAATGGCCGTGATGATATCATGACGTATTCAGATCTGTTGGGGCAGAACCATATTATTTTGACATCCTCTTCTACACTTATCTGAAATCTACTTGTCCAAATCGTATAAAAATGTCCTTATCGAGGTCAATGTTTTCTGACTGATCAGTAGAACTGGGTCTTTCTCATTCCAGTGGTGCCCTCAGTCCTAATAATTTGTTTTCTTCAGAGCCATTGTGACTCCAAAATCTGCATGTAATTGGGCTCATTCCCGCTGGAATTAGAAAAGTCGGTCTTGCTGAGATGCTGGAGTCGGGTCGCTTTCTGCCTGGTTCATTTCCCCGCAGAACATGTGTGGTTTGGGGGAAGGCAATGAAATTCACATGCTCCGTTACCTGCCTTGCAGGCTCAGGAATCAGCCTTTCCACTTCCTTCTGTTCTTGCCTCCCAAATAAAATCAACTTATTTCCACTAAAGAGACCCATTTCCCGAAGAGCATGGCAAAAAGGTTGAATGTTGATGCAGCCAGTAAAACAGGGGAATACTAAAGGATGAATGAACTTAGTTATGTCAGTATATATGCTGATAATAAAACAAAAATGAATAAAATATTAAAATATATAAAAGTAAAAAATCCTTCTTCCTAGAGTGTCTAGCATAATTTTATTATCCACATGGGCTTTTAGCAATGTCTTCATTAAACTAGTATCAACAGGATTTTCTCTAAGATTAGAGAAACACATGGATCCCTACTATCTGTTAGACTAATTCTCGGAACTGTCTTAGAAAAACAAGACCAAAAAAAATGGTTTGGATTCTGGCATTGCTTGATCCCAATCTGTGTGAGGGAAAAGAAAAGTTTTTAAACATAGGTCTTTTACTCTGAAAATATTCCTTTATTAATATTGAGGTGATCATTGTTAATTTAAATAAACTTACAGTTTCAAACTCTTTGCTTAAAGAAGAAATACAACAGTCATAGATTTGATTTTATTTTTAACTTCCAGCAGTGTGAGAGGGAAAGGAATTTCCAAATAAGGGTCTCACTTAACAAAGGAAACTCCAAGTATTTATTCTTTCCAAGGAGCAGAGATACTAATTTAAATACTATTATCGGGACATAATATCACTAATAAGATGATCAATCAAAAAGCCTCTTTAGAGGTTAAGGTTACTTTCACAGGACATAGAGATAGTCTCTGTAGTCTTTTTTTTTTTTTTAAAGATTTTATTTATTTATTTGACAGACAGAGATCACAAGTAGGCAGAGAGACAGGCAGAGAGAGAGGGGGAAGCAGGCTCCCCGCCGAGCAGAGAGCCCAATGCGGGGCTCGATCCCAGGACCCCGGGATCATGACCTAAGCCGAAGGCAGAGGCCCCAACCCACTGAGCCACCCAGGCGCCCCCTCTGTAGTCTTTTTATCTTATAGGAGTACTTATCACAGAGAGAGACAGAGACAGAGACACGGAGACAGTGATAATCTGAGAGGATCAGAGCTTATACTGTGGAAAAGAAAAAGGCAGAATAGAAAAATGAACACATAACACAGTGAGCACAGAATGTCTGCACCTACATTATCAAATCCTAAACAGGACCAAAGATCCATGAAATAAAGACTTATTTTTGGACATACTACCATCACTTTCTTGAGAATTCTCAATTTATACATCCAGTAACAAATGTAGAACTGGATACTCTTTGAGGAAAACTTCTTAAAGTTGTATTTTAAATTAGTTAGTTGGAAAAAGTCCATGAAATGTCACCGGCTTAGTGACAAAATATTCGTATGTCACTGGCCCATGTTTTCCCTCCATATAAGCATTTCGAATCTCACTCCAAAAGGATAGTCAGGGCTGACCAGTAGCCTTTCCTCCCTCCAGTTCAGTCATTATGCCCACCTGCCATGCTCCTCTGTCTACAATCTCCAGCACGTTCTCTACTTCTCACTCTCATCTGGTGACCTTTTCTCTAGTTTCGCGGAGACCAAAGAAGCGAGATGAGCCAAGTTTCCCTCACTTCCACCAGCACATCTCTCCTCCTGCCTGCCTTGTATTTTGCTTTCCCTCTTTCTGAGGATGAGCAGTCCACATCTCCATCTGAGTTCTATCCTTCTTCTCTCCTGGATCCCATCTTCTGTCTCCCACTTGAAGACATGCCTCTTTCAATCGTCTCCTCTTTCTTCAGCATCCCCTCCCCCCTTACTGGATCATTACAATCAGTCTCCAAACATGTACTAATAACCTCCATCTTTATAAAAGCAGAGCGGTCCCTGATTCCCTTCTCCCGGTCCCCCCATTTCTCCATAAGTTCCCATATTTCTCTTCTTTATCTGGCAGCAGAATTCCTTGACTATGTTGTCAAACTTGTTGTCTCCCATGGTTTTCCTTCCTTCTCCCTTGAGTATGACATTCCACAAAGCTTTTATCTCTACGCCTTTGCCAAAACAGTGTTTTTCAAGGTCAGCTAAAAATCTCTACATGACCACATTCAACCGTCAGTTCTCGGGCTGCACCTTATCCTACATACTGGAAGTAGCAGATGATTGATTTCCTTTTTCTGGAAACACACCCATCCCTTGGCTTCCATAACATGCCCTCTTTCTTCTTCTCTTCTGTGTTCCTCATCCCCCTGGACTCTAAACACTGAAGGGCCTCAGAGTTCCATCCTTAAATCTCTTCACTTCTCCTTCAACACTGGCTCTTTAGGGAAATGTATCCAATCCCATGGCAGCTAACTCTTAATTTCCTATCTCCAACCTGGACCTCCATCTGACTTTTGCTTATGTACCCACATACCTAACTGGTGTCTTTACAGTGATGTCCAATAGACATTTCCCACATGGCACACCCCACACTGGACTCTCCCATACCTTTCTCCCACTCAAGTCCACTCCTCTCCATGGTTATTCCCATCTCAGCACATGGCAGCTCTGTTTTTCCTCTCACTCAGTTTTAGAAAATGAATCATTGACTCTTTTTCATTCATACCACATCTCATCCATCAGTACTCTCTATCGGCATTCCTTCCGCATACTCAGAATCTGACTCCTCCCCTGCCACCACCTTAGTCTAGCTTAATTTTATTATCCACATGGACTTTTAGCAAGTATTTCCTAACCCTTCCCCTTCCTTCCCACTATGTCTGAAATGAAAATACCTCAATACCTTTTCGTTTCATTCATAGTAAGATTCTAGTCCTTTCTACACCATACAGGCTCTACACCACCCTGTTACTTGTTCCTCTCTAAACCATTTTCTACAGCTCCCCTTGTACACTGTCCTCTAGTCATGGTGGTATTTTTGCCATTCCTAGAAAAGACCAAAGGATACGCTTCTGCCTCAAAGCCTTTCACCAGTGGAAACCATTTTCCTCTGGATGTTCCCATGGCTCTTTCTCTTATTTCCTTCCTGTCTTTGTTCAGACGGTATCTCAACAGAAAGGCCTTCCCCGATTACCTGATACACACTGGCCCCTCTGTTCTCCCTGTCACCCCATTTCCTTCTTTGATACTCTTCATTATACTTACCATGTCTTGAGATATTATATATTTGTTTCTCTGTTTATTGCCTATCTCCTCCCATTATAATATAAATTCTGTGGATTCAGAGGTTCTATTTTGTTGAATGCTATATTCTTCATCCTGTAACAGATGCTTAATAAATAAATACAGAGTAGTGAATAAGTAAATGATAGCTACCAATTCTTGAGTGTTTGCTATAGGACTGGTAGTATACTATATTTAATCTCGTTTAATCTTTTCAGCAAGCTTCTGTCCTTATTCCCATATTATAGGTGAGGAAATTGAAATTTAGGAAGATGAGGTAGGCTGCCTAGGGTCGTGGATGGGATCTGTTAGACTGTAAAGCCTGATCTTTACACTGATTTCTTTGTGTCATCCATCCATTAGAACACGTTTTCACACACATTACCTTATTTTTACTTTGATCCTTAAATGAACTCCATGTGAGAGGCAGGAAATACTGTATTATCCTTGTTTAATCGGTGAGAAAATGGTGGCTCAGAAGGGTAAGATATTTACCTAGAGCCTCAGCACTGATAAGTGTCACATTCAGAATTTTAATGATTGTATCTCATGTACAACAAAGATGTTATCTCAAAATTGGGAATTTATTTTGTGAAATAGCTTGCAACAACTTAAAAATGGTTTACATGGAACCAGTTGCTTTTATTGATAAGAATCAATTTTATTAAAAAAAAAAACTGGCGAAGAATCTAGGAGGTATAGACTGTATATTTATTCCCCAAACCTTGTCTAGAGCCTTGTATTTTTAAAGTTTTTATTTAAATTCCAGTTAGTTAACATACAGTGTAATAATAGATTCAGGTATACAATTTAGTGATTCAACCCTTCCATATGTCACCCAGGGCTTATAGTCACAAGTGCCCTCCTTAATGCCCATCACCTATTTACCTCCTCCCCCTCCCCATCTCCCTCTCCCAA